>JAEIGP010000664.1:0-68130 GCA_018904095.1 Zaprionus ghesquierei
GTCGCAAGACAGATCATTAATTCGACTCGAAACGTGTAAAACGTGTAAAGTAAGTATATATATTCTGGCTCAGGATCAACAGCCGAGTCGATATAGCCATGTCCGTCTGTCCGTCTGTCCGTCTGTCTGTCTGTCCGTCTGTCTGTCCGTGTGAAAATCTAGATCTCAGCTATTATAAGAGCTAGAACCACCAAATTTGGTGACACTATGTGTTATTATTGCACGCTGATCAAGTTTATTTTGGATTTTGGCCACGCCCCCTTCCGCCCCTGTAAATAAAAAAAATTGATTACAAGCGCAATTTAGATGCCATATTGTTCATTTTCGGTTTATATGATAACTATAGCTAGGCAGATGATCTCCGAAAATTTGGTAACAATCGGATAATAAACACAGAAGTAATTCAACTTAACGTTTTCCATAGCTGTAAGCAGCACTGCCGGCACGCAAATTCTTTATTTGTACAGGAAATAATAAGAATGCCTTACAATGCAAATTTTTGCAGTTGTTGGATAACAGCGTTAGTAGCTTAGTGGAAAAGCGATGAACTCCTGAACCGACAGGCCCGTGGTTCGATTCCCAGTTCATGCCGCTTAAGCTTTTTATACCCGCTACTCATAGAGTAGAAGGGTATTATAACTTTGTTCAAACCGAAAATGTATGTAACAGGCAGAAGGAGACACCTCCGACCCCATAAAGTATATATATTCTGGCTCAGGATCAACAGCCGAGTCGATATAGCCATGTCCGTCTGTCCGTCTGTCCGTCTGTCCGTCTGTCTGTCCGTGTGAAAATCTAGATCTCAGCTATTATAAGAGCTAGAACTACCAAATTCGGTGACAGTATGTGTTATTATTGCACGCTGGTCAAGTTTATTTTGGATTTTGGCCACGCCCCCTTCCGCCCCTGTAAATCGAAAAAAATTGATTACAAGTGCAATTTTGATGCCATATTATTCATTTTCGGTTTATATGATAACTATATCTAGGCAGATGATCTCTAAAAAAATGGTAACAATCGGATAATAAACACAGAAGTTATTCAGCTTAACGTTTTCCATAGCTGTAAGCAGCGGTGCCGGCAGCGCTGCTTGCAGCATTGTGCCGAATCGTGTGTGCGTGTACGGTGGTGAAATGGGTGAAGTTGTGGACTGCAAAACGAACAGTACTATTATGCATTTACGGGTTCGAGTCCCGCCCGCATCAAAAATTAAATGTGTGCAAAAATGTTTTTTTTTATACCCGCTACTCATAGAGTAGAAGATCAAGTTTATTTTGGATTTTGGCCACGCCCCCTTCCGCCCCTGTAAATCGAAAAAAATTGATTACAAGCGCAATTTTGATGCCATATTGTTCCATATGATAATTATAGCTAGCCTGATGATCTCTGAAAATTTGGTAACAATCGGATAATAAACAAAGAAGCTATTCAGTTTAACGTTTTCCCTAGCTGTAAACCGCGCTTCCGGCAGCGCAAATTCTTTATTTGTACAGGAAATAATAAGAATGCCATACAATGCAAATTTTTGCTGTTGTTGGATAACATCTTTAGTAGCTTAGTGAAAAAGCGATGAACTCCTAAGCCGACAGGCCCGTGATTCGATTCCCAATTCATGCCGCTTAAGCTTTTTCTTTTTTTTTTTAAGAACTTATAATTTAATTTTTATACCCACCACTCATAGAGTAGAAGGGTATTATAACTTTGTCCAAACCGAAAATGAATGTAACAGGCAGAAGGAGACACCTCCGACCCCGGCTCAGGATCAACAGCCGAGTCGATATAGCCATGTCCGTCTGTCCGTCTGTCTATCCGTGTGAAAATCTAGATCTCAGCTATTATATGAGCTATAACTACCAAATTTGGTGACGGAATGTGTTATTATTGCACGCTGATCAAGTTTATTTTGGATTTTGGCCACGCCCCCTTCCGGCCCTGTAAATCGAAACAAAATTGATTACAAGCGCAATTTTGATGCCATATTGTTCATTTTCTGTTTACATGACTATAGCTAGCCAGATGATCTCTGAAAATTTGGTAACAATCGGATAATAAACACAAAAGTTATTCAGCTTAACGTTTTCCGTAACTGTAAGCAGCGCTGCCGGCAGCGCAAATTCTTTATTTGTACAGAAAAAAATACAATGCAAATTTTTGCGATTGTTGGAAAATAGCGTCAGTAGCTTAGTGGAAAAGCGATAAACTCCTGAATCGACAGGCCCGTGGTTCGATTCCCAGTTCATGCCGATTAAAATTCTTCTTTTTTTTATGAACTTTTACTTTAATTTTTGAATATGCATTATTTGGTGGTCGTGCATTTTATTTAACATTTTTTTAATGGCTCACAATGAACTTAGTTTACAAGTGGAGAAGTGACAGTCTCCTAAATCAGCTGTGTGCGATTGTTAGAGCGCAGCTTTTTCTTTTTTATACCCGCTACTCATAGAGTAGAAGGGTATTATAACTTTGTTCAAACCGAAAATGTATGTAACAGGCAGAAGGAGGCACCCCCGATCCCATAAAGTATATATATTTTGGCTCATGATCAACAGCCGAGTTGATATAGCCATGTCCATCTGCCTGTCCGTATGAAAATCTAAATCTCAGCTATTATAAGAGCTAGAACTACCCAATTTGGTGACAATATGTGTTATTATTGCACCCTGATCATGTTTATTTTGGATTTTGGCCACGCCCCCTTCTGCCCCCGTAAATCGAAAAAAATGATTACCACTGAACCTCTAGATCTCAGCTATTTTAAGAGTTAGAACTACCAAATTTGGTGACAGTATGTGTTATTATTGCACGCTGATCAAGTTTATTTTGGATTTTGGCCACGCCCCCTTCCGCCCCTGTAAATCGAAAAAAATGATTTACAAGCGCAATTTTGATTTCATATTGTTCATTTTCGGATTATATGATAACTATAGCTAGCCAGATGATCTCTGAAATGGTAACAATCGGATAATAAACATAGAAGTCATCAGCTTAACGTTTTCCATAGCTGTAAGCAACGCTGCCGGCAGCGCAAATTTTGTATTTGTACAGGAAATAATAAGAATGCCTTACAATGCAAATTTTTGCAGTTGTTGGATAAGCGATGAAGTCCTGAACCGACAGGCCCGTGCTTCGATTCCCAGTTCATGCCGCTTAAGCTTTTTCTTTTTTTTTTAAGAACTTATACTTTATTTTTGAATATGCATTAATTGGCGGTCGTGCATTTTATTTAAAATTTTTTTAATGGGTCACAATGAACTAAGTTAACAAGTGGAGAAGTGACACTCGCTTAAATCAGCTGTATGCGATTGTAAGAACGCGGCTTTTTCTTTTTCTTTTATTTTTTATTTTTATTCTTTATTTAATTGTATGTTTAAGTTATGAGAAAAAATAGCAACAAGAATTTCAGAATGGTCTTATAATGTAACTTTGGCAAAATTTGCGTAATGGCTTAATGACCGAATGGAGAAGTGGTGGACCTCTTAGGTAATGGGTCCAAGGTTCGATTCTCATGCATGCGTGTCTTGGTGGGGGAGATCGAATTTTTTTTAATTTTTTGCAAATAAAAGTTTTTTTCTCCCTTTTTGAGCTACCTTCATAAAACTTTGTATATATGTTTCTTATTGCTGCTCGCTGTAAATAAGTCGAAACGAGCCGGTAACAACCGATACATCGTATAGATGCCATAGAACCTATCGGTCGTTTATTTAACAAAATTTATTAACAGTTAGAGTGCTTTAGAACACTTTCCATTCAAGTATATAAAGAGGTATTAAAAGGGCACATATCGTTCTTTACATGCACGTATTCGATTTATAGGCTGCAACAGGTAGAATTATTATTTTTACTGTTTAAGTGATAAATCTTGGATTTTTTTGGTACCTGAATAAAAGTTATACGTTTTCAATACTTTTTACTCCTTTTGCCGGCAGCGCTGCTTGCAGCATTGTGCCGAATAGTGTGTGCGTGTATGGTGGGGAAATGGGTTGAGTTGTGGACTGCATAACGAACAGAACTATTATGCTATACCCGCATCAAAAATTAAATGTGTGCAAAAAAATATTTTTTTTATTTTAGATTTTGACTTTGCATAAATATTGTAAGTCCATGGCCTTTTACGGTCAAAATATGATTGTAGCCGTTCTTTATTGTTCCGCAAATAATTTTGATGTACGAGCAGCTGGGTAGCGGGTATATTACAGTCGAGCACACTCGAATGAAAATTTCTTGCTTGTTCTTTTTTATACCCGCTACTCATAAAGTAGAAGGGTATTATAACTTTGTTAAAACCGAAAATGTATGTAACAGGCAGAAGGAGACACCTCCGACCCCATAAAGTATATATATTCTGGCTCAGGATCAACAGCCGAGTCGATATAGCCATGTCCGTCTGTCCGTCTGTCTGTCTGTCCGTCTATCTGTCTGTGTAAAAACCTAATTAATTAATTACAAGCGCAATTTTGATGCCATATTGTCCATTTTCGGACTACATGATAACTATAGCTAGCCAGATGATCTCCAAAAATTTGGTAACAATCGGATAATAAACACAGAAGTTATTCAGCTTGATGTTTTCCATAGCTGTAAGCAGCGCTGCCGGCAGCGTAAATTCTTTATTTGTACAGGAGATAATAAGAATGCCTTACAATGCAAATTTTTGCAGTTGTTGGATAACAGCGTCAGTAGCTTAGTGGAAAAGCGATGAACTCCTGAGCCGACAGGCCCGTGGTTCGATTCCCAGTTCATGCCGCTTAAGCTTTTTCTTTTTATGCTCGCTACTAATAGAGTAGATGGGTATTATAACTTTGTTGAAACCGAAAATGTATGTAATAGGCAGAAGGAGACACCTCCGACCCCATAAAGTATATATATTCTGGCTCAGGATCAACAGCCGAGTCGACATAGCCATATCCGTCTGTCCGTCTGTCCGTCTGTTTGTCCATGTGAAAATCTAGATCTCAGCTATTATAAGAGCTAGGACTTCCAAATTTGGTGACAATATGTGTTATTATTGCACGCTGATCAAGTTTATTTTGGATTTTGGCCACGTCCCCTTCCGCCCCCGTAAATCGAAAAAACATTGATTACAAGCGCAAGCGGTTTACATGATAACTATAGCTAGCCAGATGATCTCTGAAAATTTGGTAACAATCGGATAATAAACACAGAAGTTATTCAGCTTAACGTTTTCCATAGCTGTAAGCAGCGCTTACATAGCTGCCGGCAGCGCTGCTTGCAGCATTGTGCCGAATCGTGTCTGCGTGTACGGTGGTGAAATGGATTAAGTTGTTGACTGCAAAACGAACAGTACTATTATGCATTTGCGGGTTCGAGTCCCGCCCGCATTAAAAATTAAATGTGTGCAAAAATGTTTTTTTTTTTATTTTAGATTTTGACTTTGCATAAATATTGTAAGTCCATAGCCTTTTACGGTCAAAATATGATTGTAACCGTTTTTTTTTTTTGTTCCGCAAATAAATGATGTACGAGCAGCTGGGTAGCGGGTATATTACAATCGAGCAATCTCGAATGTAGCTTTCTTACTTGTTTTTTATTTACAGGGGCGGAAGGGAACGTGGCCAAAATCCAAAATAAACATGATCAGCGTGCAATAATAACACATAGTGTCACCAAATTTGGTAGTTCTAGCTCTTATAATAGCTGAGATCTAGATTTTCACACGGACAGACAGACGGACAGACAGACAGACTGACAGACTGACAGACGGACATGGCTATATGGCTGTTGATCCTGAGCCAGAATATATATACTTTATGGGGTCGGAGGTGTCTCCTTCTGCCTGTTACATACATTTTCGGTTTGAACAAAGTTATAATACCCTTCTACTCTATGAGTAGCTGGTAGGTATCTCTCGAGCAGTGAAAAGCTTACATGCAACTCCCAAAGTTCTAATTGGAGCTTTGAGCTTTTTTTGTTAGAGTTGAATTGCAGTGATGTGATATTGACTCCGAATTATCGAGATAATAGAACTTGATCGTTTTTCGGAGGTAAGCGTATTTTTCAAAAAAAAAAAAAAAATCGTTAGTTTTTGTTTTTCTTTTTTACAATTGGAAGGGCTGTACATTACAAACTGCGGCACGTTGGAATTATGAACTTCACGTTTGCGCAGGGAGTAGTGGACTGGGAAACAAAAGTGAATGGAGGTATTTGGAATGTGGAGGCATGTTGCCAGGGAAGGCGGGAGTCATGTTCTACCATGTAGGTGAGAACATTGTGCAGCGTACTTGCACTGGACCATGTCCAACATCCAAATGTGTTGCGTGTATTATATGTGTATAAATTAGGTTAAGGGTTGGCCGGCGGTTAACGCGCGCGGCTCTTACCAATCAAGTGTCAGGCGGAGCCGTGACAATGAAAGATTAGGAGTTTATTCTTTATACTTTATTACACCGAGCGAAGCGGAGAGTCTTATTTTATATGCAAAATTACACAGAAAAATTACAGCGCGACCACGTGCGTGTACCACTCGCTTCAGTTCTTCTTTTTCAAGAGAAAAAGTGTGACCAAGCTTTGCGATCATTAAAATGCCCCAAGACTGAATACAAAAAGGTTCTTAGAGCTAAATGAAAGCGAAACTCTGTTTCGCAATCATACCCATAGCGGCCACGCAAATGTGCCGTGTTTGCCGACTATGCAACGACATCCGGTCAAATGCTGGCTAAGCAGATTCGCTCGGAGTCGTATTACGGTCAACAATCTGGAGACTGTTGACTTCAGTTAACTACTCCCCCTCTAAGTTAAGGCCGCCCTCGGCCGACCCAATTCCAGCAACCATCTCACATAGTTGCCTCGCAGCTCTCTTTGCCTTCGGGATGCGGTAACTCATCGGGTGACGCAGACGAGGGCACAGCTTACTGCTCCAGCGGTGACCGTCAGCAGTATTGTGTGATCGGTGTCGACTTCCTCTTTGAACTGCCGGATGATCTCCAAATTACGCTCGTTCAGCCGGTGGAGATAGGGGAGACTAAGCACCTTCTGGCTGGCCGTGATGTTGAGCAGGGGAAGGCTCGCAACTCCTGGGACTTTGCTTACGACACTGTTCCGGTTAGTGAACAGGGTTCCATTGATGGTGGCCCACTCACCGAACATGATGAGATGCGTGCCGCGTATCCAGACATCAGTGCCGTTGTCGACTCGCACCTTTGCCGGTCGGTCGTTCACGATGACAATTCCATCGTCTACGCAGGTGACCGGGTTCAGATTGCTTGGTTGGGATTCGCAATGGGCCACACCGCCTGCATGAAGCTCTCTGGCACATGAGCTCTCTGATGACAGCCGACAGAAAGATACGCTGGGGGAGGCGGTACAATCTTCGACCGCGTAAACTCCTGTGTCGCATTCCGCTATAACATTGCCGTTTATCCGTAGCGTGTAACCCTCTCGCTCAACGGGAAAGATAGTAATTTTTTTACAATTAAATCTTATTTTAGGAAACCTAACTATGAAATGTATGGTATTAACGGACTGTAGGACCTTAATTGATGAGACGGACATAAGATCTCCTATGGGAGTGTCTGTGGGCTCCTCGAGCCAAACTGACTTTAAGTCTGCATGGTCTAAAATGTTTGGGCTGACAATTTCGAGTTTTGCAAGTGTTATGGAAAGCATAAGATTTTGTAACTCCATCATTAACATTCTATTCCTGGCCAGTAGGGTTTCATATAA
The DNA here is from genome assembly GCA_018904095.1 of Zaprionus ghesquierei. Taxonomy (NCBI): domain Eukaryota; kingdom Metazoa; phylum Arthropoda; class Insecta; order Diptera; family Drosophilidae; genus Zaprionus; species Zaprionus ghesquierei. The sequence goes on from JAEIGP010000664.1 coordinate 7,681, forward strand.
ATGGCCGGTGTCTATTTGCGAATTTTTGGCTGCTCCGAGAACTGTGTTTACTGTGTCGGTTAATTGGTTAATCTGATTTTGAGTTCTAGTGTTTATTTCTACCTGTTTATTGTTCGTAAAGCGGGGAACCCGACACCAGGAAATACCTAACTTAAGTACTATGTGCCGATGGCATTAGACCCTTTAAAACTAATTAAAGTTATGCCAAGTGGCCAAAAAGAAAAAAAAAAGGAGACATGATTTGGCGGCGCAAGAACATCGTTTTTGGGAACGTTATTTTAAGTTGTCCTTGTGGACCACCCTCCCCTTAATGAGGACTGTGGTCCCCATGTCCGCTTCCACGGCTCTCTCTTCGCACAGAGGCGTGAGTTTGTTTCCAAGCCTGCGGTTGGATTTGACCAAAACTTTTTCTCCTACATCGAAGACCCTGTTTTGTCGAGAAGCATTCTCTCTGGCTCTAAGGGCAACCTGAGCATTTCGAATCCTGGTCTGGACTTCCGTTTGTGGTTCGTCAGGGTGTGCTTGTACAATGTCAACAGGTCTTTTGTTAACGACCGAATGGATTGACTTATTGTACTCTACCGTGGCCAACAAAATTACTTCTACAGTGTCACTTATGCCCCTGTCGATCTGCAGGCATCTGGCAAGCTCCACCAACGTACTATGGAAACGTTCCACTTGCCCGTTGGAGATACTGTGTAGCGGTGGTGCGTTCGAAATGCTGACACCAAAGTTGTTGGACAACATAGATGTGATTGTGTGCGAGTTCAACGATGGCTCGTTGTCGCAATATATTACTCTGGCTTTCGGGAAGAAGTTCATAAGCTGGAGCAATGCGGCCTTGAGATCCTCAATGGTCCTCGATTGAATAGGCTGCACGACAGCAAATTTGGAAAACTTGTCGATGCAAGTGAGAAAAAACTTCTTATCTGTAGAGAATATGTCCACGTGCAACATTTCTCCTGTTTGTGCTGGTATTGGAGACTCCCCAATCTCTTGTTTCCTTGGGTGTCTGTCATACTTGGCCTTCGCGCATGTCTTGCAGTTCTGGACTATCTCGTTAGCAAGCTTTGTCATTTTCGGAAAGTAATATTCGGACAGAACCTGTTTGACGTTTTCCTGCGCCGCTCTATGGGCTCTATTGTGTTCGGCTGTGAGGATTTCTCTTTTCTCCTCCGTGCCGAATATGTCAACTACCAGATTCTTACAGTGCCAGAATTTGGTGGCTGGGAACCTACGGACGACCTCGTCCTGAACCATCGCGAGCGTATGCAGGTCGCAGTGGAGAGCATTTACGCCCTTCGGCACAATTACTTCTGAGAGGTAGTCCAACAGTGATTCCCTGCAGGTGAAGTTAATTGTGTGGCGCTTTTTATCCCTGAACAGAACGAAAGTTCGTTTAAAAGGAAAGCGCGCTTCCTCCAGTATTACCTGGTTTTGGAAGCAGTTTAACGGTTTTTCCGTTGTTTCAATGGTGTGCGTGAGGGAGAGCTCACTGTGAATTGTTGCTGCACATGATTCGGGTGCCTGTTCTTCCAAAGCGTTAAGCTGTTGTCTGGACAATGCATCTGCAACAAAATTCTCTTTTCCGGGTTTGTAGAAGATCCGGGCATTGGACTCGTCTATGCGCGCTTTCCACCTCTTTATTTTCGCATTAGGGTTGGATTCCGCTACGGAAAATGTCAAAGGCTGGTGGTCGGTAAAGATATTTATATCCTTAACTCCGTACAGATAGTGCCGAAGCTTGGCTAAGGCCCAGACAATGGCTAATAACTCCCGCTCGTTGGTCGCGTAGTTAACTTCCCTATCTTTTAAGGTTCTCGATATCATGGTGATAGGGCGGCCTTCCTGAGACAACACCGCACCTATACCGTAGGCTGAAGCATCGGTCGTTAGATCGAACGGCTTCTTGTAGTCAGGATATCTGAGCATTACATCTTCGGATGCCAATATGTTTCGTAACTTTTCAAAGGCTTGCCGCTGCTCTTCCGAGAATTGTACCTGGATGTTACGGGACTTGTGCTTGCTGACAGATCCATTTTCACCCTTTAATATGTCGGAGATGGGCCTAGCTATCGCTGCGAAGTCCTTTATGAAACATCTGTAATAGCTCGCGAGGCCCAGGAATGATCTGACCTCGAAAACTGTCTTAGGCTGTGGGAACTCTTGTATAGCCCTAACCTTTTCCGGGTCTGTCATTGCACCGTTACTGGTAACTATGAACCCAAGGAAATTCACGCTCTTCTTAAAAAAACGTGATTTTTCTATTGATACTCTCATATTTGCCTCGTACAAGCTTCGTAGGACCCATTCTACATGCTTGACATGAGACTCTTCATCTTCAGAGAATATGATAACATCGTCTACATAGACGTAGCAAGATTTGCCAATCTGCTCTCGCAGGATATCGTCAATAGTTCTCTGAAAGATGCTGGCCGCGTTCTTGAGGCCAAAAGGAAGCCTCTTGAACTCGTATTTTCCACCATTCACTGAAAAGGAAGTCTTCTCTCGGTCGCGTTCAGCGAGTATGATTTGGTGGTAGCCAGACTTGAGGTCTAGTGTAGAAAAGTAACAGGCCCTGCCCAAGTTTCCTAATATCATTGAGATATTTGGCATGGGGTACCTGTCAGGAATTGTTAGCTCATTAAGCTTTCGAAAGTCTATGACCATACGTCGGTTTTGGTTGCCCGCCTCGTCAGTACCCTTCTTATCCACAACCCAAATGGGGTTGTTGTAAGGGGAGGCGGACGTTTGGATTATGTCGTTATTTAGGAGGTTTTGCACCTCCTTGTTAACAAAATCAGCCACTCCCTTTGGATATGGATATAGCCGCGCATAAACAGGGTCATCAGTCGTTGTTCTGATGGTAGCCACCACCGAGGTATTGTAAGGCAGGGCCTCGTTAGGGTCCGCGAATGCCTTCTTATTGGCCGTTAGCATCTTTAAAAAAGAACTACGAACTTGGGGTGGTGCGTCCGAACAATCCACATCAGTGAAATTGACGTTAGCGCAGGAGTGAAAGGAGATCTGTTCGACCTCCGTTCCCCACTTGAGTTGACCGGAAGCTAGGCATAGCGATGCGCCGGCCTGTGCTAATAGGTCGAGTCCGATTATTCCGTCAAACGTGGTTAGGTCCGGTAAAATGAAGAACACTGCTTTCACATTGAACAGTGATACAAGGCATTTCTGGTTAATTTGGGTTGTGCCATGGATTGAGTGAATTCTGAACGCAGAATCCACTGGACGGACACCGCGCAGTCCTTTGTGTGGTCGGATAAAATTTTTGGACGCGCCTGTGTCGATGAGGAACTTCATATCGCACCCTGCTACTCTCCGTCTGATGACGGGCAGCAGGGACTTTCCTCTAAAAAATTGAGGGAATCGGAGTCGGCGTCATCGTCAATCTGTTCCACCGCACCACTGGCGGCACTGGCGTATGATCCAGCCCCTCGTCCCGCAGTCTGAGTGACATGGTTCACTCTCTGCTGCTTTTGGTTGTTGTTGGTGCGATCAGACGCGGCCGACCGCTTGCCCGTGCCAGCTTGGAACTGTGTGGGCTGAACAAAGTTGGAAAAGGAAGGGTCGACATCCATGGGCTCTTGCGCTTTCGCATAGCTCTGCTGACCATTGCCACGTTGGTTGGATTGGCCTTGCTGTTTGGAATTCTTGCTGTAATGTGGGTTTTTCGAACCACTTGGTTGTGCCTCTGCCTGCTGAGAAGCTCTCTCGTGCTGGCGGGCATTTGGCTTACGCTCCCTGTCCTCTAGGCTTCTTGCGAAGTTGGCTGCGAACGCATATCTCTCATGGTTCGCTTCAACCTCCTGTGCCAGCGCCAGGGCAGACGGAAGATCTTTTGGTTTCGCTGCGAAAAGGACGTCTGTTAAGCTTCTCTTAAGCCCTGATATAAATACTCGCAACGCATCGTCACGGAACTTTTCACACAGACCCTTGGCCAAGACTGGCTCGTAGGACATGTTGACTTTATTCGTCAACAATGTCAGTTTTTTCTCGACCTCATCATAATATTGTAGCAAAGACAGGCCGCCCTGTCGTAGCGTACCTAACTCCTGCTCTATTACGTGAATTGGTCTTTTGTCACTGTACGTGAAATCAAGACGACTTATAATAGCGTCAAAGTTCAGCACCGTGCCGAATGAAGCTAAGACGGCATCAGCCGGTCCCCTAATTTTGCTTCTTATTATTATCACGGCCTGGTAGTGGCGTGAACTGCCATTATGTGGCTTGAAGATATGATAGGCGGCGAGGGCCGCTTGTCTCCAGGAGACATACAATTCCTGAACTCCCATGAATTCCGGCAAACATTTGACTGCATCTAGTGGCTCGTCACAACGAACGTTGTCTCTTATCTCTATCGCAGTATAAGCCCGCACTTCTGGAGTGACGATATGTGCTGCTGCCATTAGATCAGACAACTGGTTGACTCTGTCTACAAGGGCCTCTTCCCTTTGTCGGTTCGCAGCCGATTGCTCGGCTAAAGCCGCATTGACAGCCGCCACTACTACTGCCTTCAATTGTTCTGGGTCCATGACGCTAACTCCGGGTGGGGGTGTGAGCCTTGGCGCTGGAATGTGAATATGGTGATCGTCGCGATCAGATTCCGAATCACTATATTGCTGACGAGGAGTTCTATACTGTCGGAACGGCGATGACATGGGTTTGAAGCGTGAACGAATTATATTCCGCGAAACGCCTGAAGTCAAATGGAAAATGTCACAGCACCCAACGGATCATGTTACGACACAATGTTGGGTAAACACAAGAACAAAGACCAGTGGGAGCAAAAGAGGAAAAAATAAGACAATGCAAATCATAGAGGCAATCACAGTTCTGATTGCAACAAAAAATTCGCGTCTACTTTCAAATTTACCAGCTTTTTCTTTTAATGACGTTAAACACTTGCAAAACTGATCAGTTCTTTCTTTTTTTTTTTTTAAATTGCTGACTTAAAACGAGTTTGAATGAAGATGCCCACTTACATGTCTTTTAATGTTGTGCCCTGAGCTACGTAGACTATCTCCTCGATGTAATCTCGCTGCAGCTGCGGCTTCTGATGTTCCTGTGCTGCTGGCTCCGCTGCCCGAAGAGCTCCGGCGGTTTCGGTGAACGATCAAGTCGAATTAATAGCGCTCCTGCGCACCTCGGTCAACCGTAGCAATCGACGAGGTTGATGTCACTGCTGCTGCCTATGGATTCCTAGGTCGGCAATTGTTCAAAGCTGTTCGTTGCCTCACGCAACCACAGAAATCACGGCACACTTAGTTGTTAGTCGGTGTCACTATTGCTGCCTATAGATTCTTAGGTCAGCAATTGTTCGATGTTTCTTGTTGCTTCGCGCAACCGCAGAGATCACTGCACACGCTCACAAGTACTTAGAGCGATTTATCACTGTGCGGCCTTAAACGGCTTGATTAGCACTTAGGTCTTTAAAAACTGTTTTTCTTTGTTGAAGACCGGGTAGGTCGTGGCGTTACTACCACGAGTTGGGCGCCAATTAGGTTAAGGGTTGGCCGGCGGTTAACGCGCGCGGCTCTTACCAATCAAGTGTCAGGCGGAGCCGTGACAATGAAAGATTAGGAGTTTATTCTTTATACTTTATTACACCGAGCGAAGCGGAGAGTCTTATTTTATATGCAAAATTACACAGAAAAATTACAGCGCGACCACGTGCGTGTACCACTCGCTTCAGTTCTTCTTTTTCAAGAGAAAAAGTGTGACCAAGCTTTGCGATCATTAAAATGCCCCAAGACTGAATACAAAAAGGTTCTTAGAGCTAAATGAAAGCGAAACTCTGTTTCGCAATCATACCCATAGCGGCCACGCAAATGTGCCGTGTTTGCCGACTATGCAACGACATCCGGTCAAATGCTGGCTAAGCAGATTCGCTCGGAGTCGTATTACGGTCAACAATCTGGAGACTGTTGACTTCAGTTAACTTATACATGTAACTTTGTTATTTGTTTTGTTTGTGTTTAACGTAGTAGATCGTCTATTTTCGACTGGGCGTCTGAGTCCTTTAGTTCGGCCAATGGGGCTGAATGAGGATAGGTGACCCGTAAATGCCTAGGGCTAAACGTGATGCACCTCCTCACGGGCTAAAGGGACGCACACCCAGTAAAAACGGATCCGATCGAACACCAGCCGCGTCCTTAACTGGCAACTGTTAACAAGTGTGACAGCTTGACGAACGGAAAGTGTTTTGTTCGTCACAGCAACAACATTAAGCGCAGAGTCGATCAGACTCATCTGGTTGTTAAAATTTTTTTGGTAAAAAAGAAATCCTTTGAGTGTGGAAAAATATTTCATTCATATTTACTTATTTATTTAGCATTATTTCAGTTATTTATTGTTTATTATTGATTAAGGTAAAGAAGTATATTTAAGTAAATTAATACCCAGCCGCACATGCACGAATAAGTTATAAAGGCACCTAAAAGTAAGGAAAGTAGTTTACCATGGCTGAGGACAAAAAGGTTGTTGGTGGTCCTCACCTGAGGTCAATGGAGTCAATACCAGAGACACAGGATGTGACATGGTCCACTGATGGAGAGGGTGCAGCCGGTTTCCAGGTGTCGGTGGGAAGAGGAGGAAACGCACCTCAAATTCTTGAGCCGAGTAGCAGAGTGCCTAAAGGAAGCAGGATTGACGATTGGGTTAAAAAAATAGAATTTCTGCTTCAAGAACTTACGGTACCTAGGCTTCATTGTGGGCGGAGGTCTCCTCCAGATGGACCCAGGCAGAGTCGCGGCAATTAAACTGGTCCCAAATCCAAGGTCAGTGAAGGAGGTCAAAGCGTTCCTGGGGATGGCTGGCTGGTAAGACGTTGACAGACTGGCGAAGGGAAGTACAGGAAGGACAGGAACGACCGATCGCTTTCTTCTCGGCGAAGATGAATAAGCACCAGGTGAATTACACCGTCACCGAGAAGGAGTGCCTGGCAGCCATTCTAGTCATACGAAAGTTCAGGCCATATATCGAGGGGATGGCCTTTACCTGCATAACCGACCACGCCAGCTTGAAGTGGCTCATGTCGATGAAGGACCTCTCCAGCAGACTAGCAAGGTGGTCACTACAGCTGCAAGGATTCCACCTTTCCATCTAGCACCGTAAAGGCAGTGAGAATATAGTGGCGGATACGTTGTCGCGTAACGTGGAGGATGTCTTCATGGACCGCACCGATCTCCTGGGTTTCGAGACGACGGCCTTTGAGGAGAAAGACTATGTGGAGTTGACACGTGAGGCAGAAAAAAATAAATCACACCCGACCTGAAGGTTGAGAATGGCCTGCTCTACAAGCGGACCACCCAGCAGCATTTAAGCGATGCAGTGGAGAGCTCAGAGTGGAAACTCTGGATTCCAGGTGAAATCTGACTGGTACGCTTATCGCGCGAGCACACGTCGAGCCAACCGCAGCCTATGGAGGACAGGCGAAGACTCTGGAGAAATGGCCATACAGGTTTGAGACTTTGTGCGCAACTGCGACATCTGCAAAGAGACAAACGCGCCGAATCATCGCATCCAGGTTGGCACCGGCGAAAAGGTGGACACCGAGAGAATGTTCCAGAAGTTGTATATTGACTTCCTCGGCAAATATCCGCGGTCAAGGAGAGGACACGCCTATATTTTCATAGTGTTGGACCACTTCTCAAAATATACATTTTTGAAGGCGATGCGAGAGGCGTCCGCGGCCGCGGTCCTTGAGTTCCTGGTGCATGAAGTCTTCTTCAAGTTCGGAGTGCCAGAGGTGATACACTCCGACAATGAGAAACAATTTACCTCTAAAATGTTTGAGGAAATGATAAAGAACTTCGGTATCAAGCACGTAAGGACACCAATATACTCACCATCCAGCAACACGGCCGAACGGGTGAACCGCAGCGATCAGAAGTTACCTCGAAGGAGACCACAGGGAGTGGTCTCTGTGTGACCATGAGGTGCCATGTTTCCGAAGGATAGGCTGGCGATAATACATGCCGAGGTGCGCGATAAACTCGACCAATCGTACGAGGTGAGCCGTTAAGAAGCTTACCGCCGAAACTTTGTGTTGAGTGACTTCTCAAGAAACTTCAACGCAAAGTTCGCCACAATATTTCTGAGGGACAGAGTAGTGCAGGCAGTCGGAAACGACGCCTATCTGCTGGAAGACCTACAAGGACGACGACTGGGAGTTTATCACGCTAAAGACATCCGCACCTAAACTGTGGCTGGAGTCGAAGCAGCGTCTGGAACGAAGCACGAACACACACCAACAACAACAAAACACATGGAACTTGGAAATATTTACCGACGCCAGGGCGCAGCAGAAAACTGCCCGGCTTATGGATCGTGGGCGCCGCGTTGGCGCCTGACGGACTGCGCATCATCGGCTGTGCCGCGGCCGGCACCAATATATGTAAAAAATGCCCCAATTATTTCGTCCGTCTACCGGATCAGCGGCGTCCCTCGAAATATTGGGTACTGTTGCATTTTGCGTAAACAGCTGTATATTTCGATATGGAAATTATCGGAAGAAACAGCTGCCCTGGTATTGGGCATCTGCCGACAGAGCAATGCAATGCAGGCAATGCAAACCAGTGGTGGCACCGTTAGCGGGAAGAAATGGCCTTGAGAGAGATTCTCTCTTAAGCCAATTCGGTCAGCGACCCCCACTCACCGTTAGGGAGAACCGCTGTTTGGCCTGTCGGTTAGATGCCCGAAGGCCCAAGTTTGTGACAGCCAACGGTTTTATTTTTGGGCCTCAGTCATAAAAATTAATTGTGATCAGCGGGCGAGGATTTTGAGCTGTGCTCAAAATATATAAGTGCGTGTGTGTTTTTGAAGTTTTTTTTATTATACCATTCGACCATTGAAAATGGTCACAAATATTATAGTAAGTTTGTGCAAAAGTATATAACAGGCAGAAGGAGACTGGAAGACCCTATAAAGTATATATATTCTGGCTCAGGATCAACAGCCGAGTCGATTGAGCCATGTCCGTCCGTCCGTCCGTCGCCTACGCAAATCGATCATTTTTGAATATTGAGGAAATAATTTAGGTTACAGATTTTTGCTTTGGAACACGTAAAGACGTTGATAATATGCACCCATTCCCAAAATTACAATCCGATCGGGCAATAAATACAGAAGTTATTAAAGAAAACGTTTTTCATAGTTCCCTTGCCCGCGTCATTACAGCATATCGTCTGCATCGTTTTAGCCTTTGTTTGTGTGTCTGTATGTGTGTGTGAGTGCGAGTTAGTACTACTTAGTGCAATTACGAAGTTTGTCGAATGGTATCTCACGGTCGGGCGCGCTCGACTGCAGCTTTCTTGTTTTTATACAATTCGACCATTGAAAATGGTCAAAAATGGTAGACTAAGTTTGTGGAAATGTATGTAACAGGCAGAAGGAGACGTGGGAGACCCCACAAAGTATATATATTCTAACTCGGGATCACTAGCTGAGTCAATTGAGCCATGTCCGTCTGTCTGTCCGTCTGTCTGTCTTTCCGTCTGTCCGTTTAAACGTCTAGATCTCAGCTATTACAAAAGCTAGAGACACCTAATTTCACATGAAGGTTCCTGTATACAATAGGTAGATCGAGTTTATTTTAAATTTTCGATGTCACGCCCACCGCCCACGCAAATCGATAATTTACGATTATTACGAAAAGTATTGAAGCTATTGCTTTCTGCTTTGGTATGAACAAAGATAATTTAGTAGATAGAGTAATCGGATAGTCTTTTTTATTTAGTAATCAATTAAAGTTTTTTTTTTAGGCTCGATTATTTTAATTTCACAATCCGCGTCCGTACAATTCTGCATTGCATGGAAAAGTGAAGTGCGTCGCTTCTCTTCTCTCTCTACTCCTCTTGTTCTCGCTAGAGGCCGCTTAGTGAACTACGACTGTTTAACCTACAATAAGTACAATAGATGGCGTTGAACCATGTTCGACAAACGATACATACAATTACACAGAGTCTTACATACTAATTATAACTACACGTACTACATATTACTACAACTCGGCCGTTCTGATATTGAGGATCCCCTGATACTCGTTGATTTGCTTCTTGTTACAATATTGCTTTGACCATACTTATTTATAATTCTATTGTTTACAAGTTTATTTTTATCTTTTTCTACACTTATATTATCATTTAAATTTACATTATTACTTTCTTTATTTACATCAATTTTTGGAGTTATATCGATATTTTCTTCGTTGTCCTCATCACTTTCTTCACTTAGCTCATTTTCCGACATTGCATCACTTTTTGAATTGATCCAATGTTTTATATTATGTATAGCCCGTATTCTTGAATACGGTATATGTGACTGTTGAAAATTTTCCACGTCTTCAATTAAGTATCGTCCATTGTCGACTTTTGACACTACGTATGGTCCTTTAAATTTTGGTATAAGTTTACTAGATGCGCCTTGCAAGGAATTAAAATTTTTTACTACTACATAATCGCCTACCGCAAAGACTTTAGGTTTTTGGCGTTTTGCATTTACATAGGTATTATTATATGCTTGAGCTTTTTCTTGGCTTATCTGGGCATTTCGTCTAATTTCTTCTAAGTTTCTTATCGTTTGGTTATTTGGATCTATGACGTTTTCTTTCAGACTTTAGCCATCATCGGACCTAAATCCCTATTTACTCTTTCTACTTGTCCATTAGCTTGTGTAATAAAATAGTTATTTAAAGCTTCAATTGCTTCCTTTGAACTTGTCGTTTTGGTTGGGTATAGTTTAAGAAACTTCGTACACGCATCTATTACTACCAGTATATGTCTCTTTTTCGTATCTTTACTATTAATGGGTCCATAGTGGTCAACATGTAATACTTCAAATAGATCACTGCCTTTTGGAATCGAGTGTAAAATCCCCTCTACTCTACCCAACTTATTGGAAAACGTAATACACTTGAGACAATTTTTAATGTGATCTGTTACTTTTCTTCGTCCATTCGGAATCCAATAAGTTTTCGTAATCGAGTTCACCACTTTGTCAACCCCTACATGTCCCATCTCATCATGAAACTTAAAAAACACATTGGTTTCCATTGACATTGGTACATAAAACATTAATCTCTCACTTTTTTTTCCTATAAACGACACCATTGCGCATTTCATAATATTTACTTTCCTGTTCAGACACTTTATTCTTTATATTTCTAATATTTGGATCCTTTCCCTGGCATATTATTAAGCTTTCTTCAAACGTGCTTGTTTCTATTATCATTATACTATTACTTCTACTTAATGCATCCACATGGTGCATTTTTTTTCCTGACCTATATTCAAGAATTTAATCATAATTTTGTAGCTCGAGAGCCCACCTTGCAATTCGTGGATTTTATTCTTTTTTGTTTAAAGTTAACGTAAGCGAATTGCAATCTGTTACTATTTTAAAGTTAATGCCTTGTAAATAGACTCAAAACCATTTCAACGCGTTAACTATTGAAAGTGTTTCTAACTCAAAGCTGTGATACCTTGACTCAACTTCTGTCGTCCGTTTTGAAAATTAAACAAGTAAGAAAGCTACATTCGAGTTTGCTCGACTGTAGTATACCCGCTACCCAGCTGCTCGTACATCATTTATTTGCGGAACAAAAAAAAAATGGCTACAATCATATTTTGACCGTAAAAGGCTATGGACTTACAATATTTATGCAAAGTCAAAATCTAAACCCGCAAATGCATAATAGTACTGTTCGTTTTGCAGTCAACAACTTAACCCATTTCACCACCGTACACGCACACACGATTCGGCACAATGCTGCAAGCAACGCTGCCGGCAGCTATGTAAGCGCTGCTTACAGCTATGGAAAACGTTAAGCTGAATAACTTCTGTGTTTATTATCCGATTGTTACCAAATTTTCAGAGATCATCTGGATAGCTATAGTTATCATGTAAACCGCTTGCGCTTGTAATCAATGTTTTTTCGATTTACGAGGGCGGAAGGGGACGTGGCCAAAATCCAAAATAAACTTGATCAGCGTGCAATAATAACACATATTGTCACCAAATTTGGTAGTCCTAGCTCTTATAATAGCTAAGATCTAGATTTTCACACGGACAGACAGACGGACAGACGGATATGGCTATGTCGACTCGGCTGTTGATCCTGAGCCAGAATATATATATGTCGCAGTGTTGTTATTTTCTTGCGTCTGATCTGCCATGTCGACACACAAACTTTTCGAGTGAAGCGAATTCCAACCGGCGTGTGCAATTGTCTGCATGCAACTGCTCGCATTTTCTACGCATCGATCTATGCTTTACGCACGCTAGCTGGACTACACTTGGCGACAGCGCGACAACGCCGTCGCCTCACTCTTTTCGGTACTTTGGCGCCAGTCATATTATTCGTCGTAGTCAAATTCTAAGAATGATTTCACAATATACCAAACTCATTGCGCAGCAGCGTCTTGCAAGCGCAGTGGTAAAACTATGGTAATAATCTGACAGCCACGTACAGTGGTCAAAATAGATTCGTAATGCGACACGGCCTTCCTGACATAATACACGTCCTCGTGTGTAGTCTTAAATGTACCACTTAAGTGACAATACTTCAGGATATTCTATACTCTAGATATTTCAAAGAATTATCTTCATTCAATTTATTACTGATCCAAATCAGTTTCAACTTCATTCTTATCATAACATGATTAAATTATTTAAATTTTCGTAACATAATTTAAATTTAATAAATTATACCATTCGTGTAATTCCTTTAACACATTTTTTTCTTAATCTTTTAAACCAAACAAATTTTGTAGTTCCTTTTACAAATAATTAACTTATATTTTGTGTAGTTCCTTTTACACATAATTAACTTATATTTTGTGTAGTTCCTTTTACACATAATTAACTTATATTTTGTGTAGTTCCTTTTACACATAATTAACTTATATTTTGTGTAGTTCCTTTTACACATAATTAACTTATATTTTGTGTAGTTCCTTTTACACATAATTAACTTATGATTTGTGTAGGTCCTTTAACACATACGACCCCCGCCATAACAAGTCTCTTCTGCTATGGTGCGGTCTTCAGTTTCTCTATTGCGCTACAGACACAACTTCTATTGTGCTGTCCCTATCTTTACATAACTCATCGAGTATCTGATTATTTGGTATTGCTTTTAAACATTCATGAGAATACTTATATGTTCGATTACATGTTAAAGATTTTAGCGTATATCTATCTCCATCCAATACTTCAATTATCTCAAATGGCCCTTTAAATTTAGGATCAAGTTTAATTTGATGACGTTCTTCGTTTTTGAGCAAAACGTGATCACCCACTTTGAAATTTACTATTTTAGCCTTATTTTTATCAAACCTATCTTTGTCGTATTTTGCTTGAGTATCCATGTTCTTTTTAGCCTCCTTTCTCAAATTTTCTTTGTCTACCTCATCATCGTTATCTTCGATTAGCGGCAACAAGCCAAAAGGTCGAACTTCTTTACCAATTAATAATTCCAAAGGGCTAAACTTAGTCACACGATTAATCGTGCAATTCATTGCTAGCTGCACTTCAGCCAACGCATCCTGCCATGATCTCTGACTAGTTTCGACAGCCGTTAGCATACCTTTCAGGGTACTCATGACACGTTCTACCTGACCGTTTGCTCTACTTGCACCAGTAGCAATTAAATGTAGATTAATTTTTGAGAGGAGCAAAATTCGCGAAAACTTTTACTTGCGAAACTACGTCCTTGATCTGCTATAATTCGAGTGGGCAAACCAAACAAGGACACAGCTGATTTTACAGCCTTAATGCAGCTATCAGAATCTATATTAAGTGTGTGATAAAAATAAACAAATTTGGTGAAGGCATCTATAAGGACGATGACGTATTCCTTCAAATCATTTTTACCACTCAATTTGCCAGTGATGTCAATATGAATCGTATGCCACGGTATTTCTATTTTAGGAATAGGATGCAGCTCAGCCTGCACTTTTCCCACAAGTGGCTTAGATACTTTACATGTAATGCAATTCTCTACAAATCTACGCACATATTTAGACATATTTTCGAACCAGTAATAACAATAGACTTTGTCCAGCGTCTTTTCCCATCCAAGATGCATAATAGCTTCATGGACGTGATTTATGACGGCCCATCGAAAACCTCTTGGTATTACCGGCAAACATTTGGTCTTACTATTTCGCTGTATTTTTCTATGTAGTATTCCCTTTCGCAATTCATATGTTCTATCCAGATTTCCTGGAAACTCATTATTCTTTAAGTTTAAAATTATTTCTTGTATCTCAGTATCTCGCTGTTGTTCTGAAACCAACCAGTTATCAGATATCTCGGTCAAATTGATTCGTAACTCTGGAATCTTATTCAAACTTTTGTGTTGTTTAAGCACTGGATTCCGAGAGAGAAAATCCACATGCGCCATGCGCTCGCCTTTTCTATACTCTATTTCGAAATCAAATGCCTGTAAAAACGCCCACCATCTATGAACCCTCGGTGTTAAATCTAGTTTTGTACGGCTGGCCTTTAAAGAATTACAGTCAGTATAAACTATAAATTTTCGTCCCTGCAGGTAATGTCGGAAGTGTTTAATAGCATTTACTACTGCTAACGTCTCCAGTTCGTATGAATGGTATTTAGATTCGGCGGGAGACGTACACTTACTGTAATACTCTACCACATGAGGTTTATTGTCAATTTTATGTAACAGGATCGCTCCATACCCAATACAACTTGCGTCAGTATGCAGCTCTATTGGGTATTGCGGATCGAATATGATTAAAACTGGCGTCTGAGTCAATATAGTTATTATTTTTATTCGTACCTGTTCATGCACTGGTAACCAAACAAAGTCAGTGTTTTTCTTAGATGTGAGAAGATACAGAGGTTTAAGTGTTTGGGAGAAATTTAACACAAATTGCCGAAAATATGTGGCTAAACCAATGAATTGTCTTAGCTGTGAGACATTTTGGGGTGGTGGTAATTCTTTTAAAGCTTGAATTTTCCGTGAATTTGGCCTGACTTCTCCGTTGCTTATTTCAAATCCGAGATACTCTATTTTTGTGGTGAGAAAGGAACACTTAGTGACATTGAATGAAAATCCAGCCTTACTTAATGTCTCCAATACTGTCTGCAATCTAACTAGCGCATCTTCTTTGCTTTCTGCTATTATGAGAACATCATCAATATACACAATTGCATAAGTGTAAGCTAAAGCTCCTAGGGCCTTCATTATAGCCCGCTGGAACACAGATGGTGCGTTCTTCAAACCAAATGGCATTGTCAAGAACTCGTATTGACCTTCTGGCGTTACAAATGCAGTTCGTTCGATTGAGTCCTCATGGACTGGAATTTGGTAAAAGCCGCTTGCCATATCTATGCACGAAAAATATTTAGCACCCCGAAGCCTAGCAATTTGGTCTGAGATGAGGGGCAATGGATACTTGTCAGCCACTGTGTTTTCGTTTAGCATGCGATAGTCCACACACAGTCGATCGGTGCCATTCTTTTTTTAACTAGCATCATGGGACTAGCGAAAGGTGAGCAGCTTGGCCGAATAATCTTAGCTTTTAGTAATTCGTCAACTTTACCCCGCACTTTAATTTTCTCTTCTTCACTAAGCCTATATGGCCGCCGTTGTACGGTCTTTTGCTGATCTATTAATCTAATTTCCAACTGTCCTGTGGTGACCTTGGTCTTTGGTATTCCATCAATAAACCAATCTGAATAACATTTTAGAATTTTTTTCAAGGCTGCCTTATCAAGATCATCAAGTTCACGATTTGATTCTATGACATCTTCATAATTGGTAATTACTAACGATTCTACTCTTTTGGTTGTGTAAATTTGAAATTTGTCAGCGTCCATGGTTACGCCAAAGCCCTGGCTTAAAATTTCACGACCAATTAGTACATCAAATTTCAAATACTTGTCCATAATAACATGTAACAAAATCTCTAAATAACATTGATCAATATTTATATTACATAATAGTTGTTGAGTGCTGAATATTGAATCATTACATATGCCGTTTAATTTAACAATGTTATTAATTCTTTTGCCACTAAATTTATCGGCGACGCTTTCCTTAACCAAGGAACATTCAGCGCCGGAGTCGAAGCAAAATGGAACAGACTCACCGGTTGAACTTCTTATTGTTCCTGATGGTGGAGCTACAGTACAGATGTCAACACGTTTCTCGGTTACTTGGTCGTTTCCTCGTGATCGTCCTTTTTGACAAGCGGATGCGAAGTGCCCAAGCTCGTCGCATTTGAAACATTTGACTGTTGACCGGTCTTTTGATCCTTGCGATGAACTTCCGTTGTGGCTTTTTCCTTGATTTTGTGTCCTCTGCCGAGCACGACATTCGGCATATTTATGTCCAGTCTTTCCACAATAATTGCATTTCACTTGAGAGAGATACTTAGACTTTTTACGCTCCGGGCCTGTTGTAGAAGCGTCGTCATCAAGGTTCCGTTTTTGAAAAGTGTGCGCTTGTAGTTGTTGTTGCATGTCATTTCGAGTTTTAATATTGTTTGTAAAAACCCAGCGCGACAATTTGTCATCAATTTGTGCCATGTGAGCCAGAGTAAGTGAAACCGCAATTTCCTCCAGATCAATAGATTTAAATTTTGACATAAGTAAGGTGACAATTCGGCTCCCATATTCGGTGTAACTTTCTCCAGACTTTGGTCGCCCGTTCAAAATTTTCATCAGTGTGGCAGCAGACGTTTCGATGCCAACAAAACGTTGAACGAAGAGTTCTTTAAATTGTGGCCATGTGATGCCAGCAAAGCATATTTGGGACAGCCATTGCGATGCACTTCCCTCTAGCGCCTTACTTAAAGTTATCATCAGGCTGCTTCCTTCGGGCATTTTATCAGCAAAAATGAGATCCACTGTTGTACACCAAGCTGAGGCATCTGCACCAGCTCCCTCAGGATGAAATTTTGGTAGAGTTATATGTTTTCCCTTTTCATCAGTTGCCGATGCCTTTGGTGTCTGCATATTTTTGATGATCTCCAATAGGTTGTTGTTTTGCACTTGTAAAGCTGCCAGGTATGCATCGGTGATATTTGTAGGCAAAGCAGATCCCACTTCTGATGTCGCAGTGTTGTCATTTTCTTGCGTCTGATCTGCCATGTCGACACACAAACTTTTCGAGTGAAGCGAATTCCAACCGGCGTGTGCAATTGTCTGCATGCAACTGCTCGCATTTTCTACGCATCGATCTATGCTTTACGCACGCTAGCTGGACTACACTTGGCGACAGCGCGACAACGCCGTCGCCTCACTCTTTTCGGTACTTTGGCGCCAGTCATATTATTCGTCGTAGTCAAATTCTAAGAATGATTTCACAATATACCAAACTCATTGCGCAGCAGCGTCTTGCAAGCGCAGTGGTAAAACTATGGTAATAATGTGACAGCCACGTACAGTGGTCAAAATAGATTCGTAATGCGACATATACTTTATGGGGTCGGAGGTCTCTCCTTCTGCCTGTTACATACATTTTCGGTTTCAACAAAGTTAAAATACCCATCTACTCTATGAGTATCGGGTATAAAAAGAAAAAGCTTAAGCGGCATGAACTGGGAATCGAACCACGGGCCTGTCGGTTCAGGAGTTCATCGCTTTTCCACTAAGCTACTGACGCTGTTATCCAACAACTGCAAAAATTTGCATTGTAAGGCATTCTTATTATCTCCTGTACAAATAAAGAATTTGCTCTACCGGCAGCGCTGCTTACAGCTATGGAAAACGTTAAGCTGAATAACTTCTGTGTTTATTATCCGATTGTTACCAAATTTTTAGATATCAGTTGGCTAGCTATATTTATCATGTAAACCGAAAATGAACAATATGGCATCAAAATTGCGCTTGTAATCAATGTTTTTTCGATTAACGCGGGCGGAAGGGGGCGTGGCCAAAATCCAAAATAAACTTGATCAGCGTGCAATAATAACACATAGTGTCACCAAATTTGGTAGTTCTAGCTCTTATAATAACTGAGATCTAGATTTTCAC
This sequence comes from Zaprionus ghesquierei, assembly GCA_018904095.1. Lineage (NCBI taxonomy): Eukaryota > Metazoa > Arthropoda > Insecta > Diptera > Drosophilidae > Zaprionus > Zaprionus ghesquierei. The sequence goes on from JAEIGP010000664.1 coordinate 25,702, forward strand.
ACGGACAGACAGACGGACATGGCATTAGTGTTGCAAATTCAAAGTATGCTACCGTCAACAAGTGCAAGTGCAGCAAGTCTGCGTCGCGAAGCACCCCTAAGCAGCAAAACTACCGTTTTGCCGGCCAGCGGAGCGCCTAACGACGGAATAACGGAACAGGCAGACGACGAAAACAGCGAGATGGCAACAGTGAGCAATATTGACGACGTCAATACACTTCGTGATGAAATTGAAATTCATTAAGCTGACAACGATCACCTAATGTGCGAAACTGGCAACACTGAAGAAATCGCTCACGGTACAAGTTCATTTGTGAACAATACGTTGGATGCTGTTCGTTTTTGCAAAGCAAATGTAAATAATAATGTAAAAGCTACGACACAACCTAGCAATGTTGATTTGAACACTGTCAAGGAATTTATACCTGAATATGACGGAGAAAAAAATGTAAATGAGTGGTTGACAGTGGCTAAAAATGTGCGAGCGGTATTCAATATCAGTGACGATATTATGCGCCCGGTTATTTGTGCTCGTGCTAAAAGAAAAGCAAACTATTGGCTGTTGTCACAACCCTTACTGTTGTCAGGAGACATAGATGACATTTTTTCAAAAATGCAAATTAGATTCGGAACGAAAGGCAATCTTGTAGAGCTTGGCAAAGAAGTTAAACGTTACCGACGACGAAATGGTGCAGTATATACTGGAGGGTATACCGAATGTTGAACTCAGAAACCAAGGCAAGTTACAACGTTTTTCTACACCAGCTGCATTTCTTGATGCGTTCCGTGATATTAAGATGCCACGTCCTACTGGAGAAAAAAGTCAGTCTGGAGCTGTTCCAAAGACTTCGACCCCAGACCAGAGGGTTGTTAAATGTTTTAACTGCAATTGTTCGGGACATATAGCTGCAGAGTGCCGAAAGCCGAAGCGTCCAGATGGAGCGTGCTATGCGTGCGGCGAAGAGGGACATTTGGCTAGAGAATGTTCACTATACAAGAAGACAACACTAAAGGACAATTATGTAAGATACTTTGATATAAGTTTCTGTGATGCAAATAATTATAAGTCAAATTTTGTCTCCATAGGGTGCCTCTTAGATTCAGGGAGTCCGATAACAATTTTAAGAAGATCTACAATTCCTAAAGAAAAACAGTTAAGCCACAATGAATCGGGAAATACTTATTTTGATATTAATGAAAGTAAATTGAATGTACTTGGAAAAATTACTTGTTTGTTTAAAAATTTAAATAAATTAATAACTATTGAATCTTTTGTTGTAAGTAATGAATCCATAAAGCACCCAGTGGTTTTAGGCAGAGATTTTTTAAATATAAGTAATTATAAGTTAATTCAGGTTGGTGAGAATATAAGCAATGAGTATGTGCAAAGTAAAAGAAATGTAAAGGAACACAAAGGAAAACAAAGCAACGTGAATGAAGTTAAGAGTATAAACAAATTAAAAGACATGCAAAGCAAAGAACAGTTAGAAGATGTACAAAGTGAAGGAAATGTAAAAGAACAAAGACAAAACAACGTGAATGAAATTAAAAGTAAAGAAAAAATTAAAAGACATACAAGGTAGAGAACAATTAGCTAATATTCAAAGCAAAAGTAGTGCAGAAAATCGAGGACATAACAATATAGGAGAGACTCAGAGTAAAGATAAAGTAAATAAAATGCAATTTCGAGAAAAGATAGCGAATGTAAAAGAAATGCTAAGTGAAAACGTTAAAGCAGAAAGATAAAGAAACGAAGAGGACGAACGTCAAAGAAAAATGAGCATGAATGGAATTAAAAATGAGATAAAAGAAGAAAATTTCGAAACGCAAATGTTGCTGATCGATGTAGACTCTGAAAATAAAAAAGAATACAAGGTGGGAGAAGAGATGAAAATGTAAACACGAAGAGATTAGAGAATCTGTTTGAGAATTATTATGTTAAACCTATTAAGCCAGAACGCAAAATTAAAAGGTATATGAAAACAAGTAAGAAAACTACAGTCGAATTTGCTCGACTGTAATATACCCGCTACACAGCTGCTCGTACATCATTTATTTGCGGAACAAAAAAACGGCTTTGTTTCAGCCGTAGCGGGTATACAGCTGTTTGCTATGTTTTCACATGTAGATGGCGCTATTCAAAGATAGATCTAATTTTAACAATAGGTGGCGGATGAACTTGTGCAGAGTTTTTTGACGGATTTAAATGTGTGATAATTTGTTTTGAAACTGGGCGAATGGTATCTTACTGTCGTTCGCGCTCGACTGTAGCTTTCTTTCCTTGTTGCTTATCAAAATGTTAGAGGACTTAATACTAAGCTCTGTAAATTGTTTATTGATTGTGTTTCTTTTAATTGCCATATTTTAATATTTCCTGAAACTTGGTTGAAACCAGATGTACTCAGTAGCTCAATCTTTACAAATTAAGTAACTAGTTGCTAGGTCAAATTTGTCTGTCAAACAATTGTTTATTGATTGCCCTGAATTTATCTGTGTCAAATTTCAGTATATATTACTTGCTCTTATATTCCCCCATCTTCAGATGTTTCCATCTACCTTGAACATCTTCCCTCTATCCAGTCTTTTGCATCCAAGCTATCTGCTAGAGATTTTCTTTTAGTTTTTGGTGATTTTAATTTACCAGAGGTTGCATTGACATCTCAATCAGATTTCTTAATTCCTAGTTTTAATAAATTTTTTATTGGACTTTCCGAACTTACATTATTTCAAATCAATAATATTTCTAACTTAAATGGTAGAATGCTTGATCTTTTCTTTTCATCTGATGTAATGTTGCAAAACACTATTTCTAGAATTGATCTTTTATTTTTATCTAAAGATTCTTACCATCCTACATTAGGCTTATCACTAAAATTGCCTAATCTTGTGCAAACTAAAAATGCTTTTTCCAAATTTAAATCTCAGTGCTTTCGCAAGACCAATTTCATTAAGCTTAATAATTTTTATTATTATTAGTCTAATTTTTATTTGTGTTCAGATTTCAATATTTGTATAACATATTTTTATGCCCGCTACTCATAGAGTAGAAGGGAATTATAACTTTGTTCAACCCGAAAATGTATTTAACAGGCAGAAGGATACATCTCCGACCCCATAAAGTATATATATTCTAGATCTCAGCTATAATAAGAACTAGAACTACTAAATTTGGTGACAAAATGTGTTATTATTGTACGCTGATCAAGTTTATTTTGGATTTTGGGCACGCCCCCTTCCGCCCCCGTAAATCGAAAAAAAATTGATTACAAGCGCAATTTTGATGCCATATTGTTCATTTTCGTTTTATATGATGACTTTAGCTAGCCAGGTGATCTCTGGAAATTTTGTAACAATCGGATAATAAACACAGAAGTTATTTAGCTTAACGTTCCATAGCTGTAATCAGCGCTGGCGGCAGAGCTACCTGCAGAATTGTGCCGAATAGTGTGTGAGTGTACGGTGGTGAAATGAGTTAAGTTGTGGACTGCAAAACGAATAGTACTATTATCCATTTACGGGGTCGAGTTCCGCCTGCATGAAAAATTAAAAGGGTGCAACATTTTTTTTTTATTTTTTTAGATTTTGACTTTGCATAAATATTGTTAGTCAATGGCCTTTTAATGTCAAAATATCATTGTAGCCGTTCTTTATTGTTCCGCAAATAATTTGATATATGAGCAGCTGTGTAGCGGTTATTTTACAGTCGAGCACACTCAACGGTAGTTTTCTTACTTGGTATAAATCTATTAATTCATTATATCATTCGGCCATTGAAAATGGTATACTAAGTTTGTGCAAAAGTATGTAACAGACAGAAGGAGATATGGCAGACCCCATAAAGTACATATATTCTGACTCAGGATCAACAGCCGAGTCGATTGAACCATGTCCGTCTGTCCGTCTGACCGTCTGTCCGTCTATCCGTCTGTTTGTCTGTCTGTATGAACGTCGAGATCTCAGCTATTACAAAGCTAGAGACACCAAATTTGACGTAATGGTTCCTGTATAGCATACGCAGATCAAGTTTATTTCAAATTTGGAGTGCCACCCCCACCGCCCATGCAAATCGATAATTTACGATTATTAAGGAAAGTATTACAGTTACAGGCACCAATTTTGGCATGTTTCTATAAATCATACGCAGATGAAATTTATTTCAAATTTAAGGTGCCACGCCCATTGCCCACTATTTCGTGGGACTCGGAATGGTCAGCACTATTAAGAGCCAGAAACTAATTTACAATAAAACATCGGTTAACCAACCATCGAGTCGTTAAGAATTATCGATAAAGTCGACACTTTATGCCAGAATCTCAATCCGTGAACATGTATTAAAAATACACACCATTCATTTAAAAATTTGTATACTATTTGACCATTGAAAAAGTATACATATTCTGACTCGGGATCACTAGGTGCGTCGATTGAGCCATGTCCGTCTGTCTGTCCGTCCGACCGTCCGTCCGTCTGTCCGTTTGAACGTCTAGATCTCAGTTATTACAAAAGCTAGAGACACCATATTTTACTTGAAGGTTCCTGTATACCATAGGTAGATCGAGTTTATTTTCTATTTTTGATGCCCACCGCCCACGCAAATTGATAATTTTAGATTATCAGGAGAAGTATTGAAGTTACAGCTTTCTGCTTTGGTATGAACATAAATAATTGCAATAAAAATCTATTTCCCAAATTACAATCCAATCGGACGATAAACACAGAAGTTATCCGTGTTTCCGTTTTCCGTACTTCCACTGCTTGCGCCTGTGCTGCGCGTCGTGACGTCATTGTCACGATGCCTGGTTTCAGCCGTAGCATGTGTAAAGCTATGCAGTTTTCACGTACATAGATAGTGCTTTTCAAAAATAGATCTTATTTAAACAATAGGTGGCGAATAAACTTGTGCAGCGTTTTTTGATGGAATTAAATATGTGGTAATATGTTTCGAAACTGGGCAAATGGTATCTTACTGTCGGGCGCGCTCGACTGTAGATTTCTTTACTTGTTAATTATTAGGCAAGTAAAATATACTACAATAGAAACTATTTGTTCGTACACTGAAAGTAGAACCTACAAATTTTGGGGGCTCAACTGGGATAAGCTTGTCAAAAACTTAACACTGAAACTGTGTGTGTGTAAAAATAATGTGCGTGTGTTAAGCTTTACAGAAAAGCACAAGCATTATGAAATTGAAGACAAAATTGAATTGAGACGCCGAAAGAGGCACAATTCTAGAACATCAAACGATTTGGCAAAAGACGAGAGCACCAAGTCAATTACGACGGGATTAATCTGTGAAGTCGGCATGGCAACTTTGGTGAGCAGGCAGCTAAGCAGGATTTGCAACGCGGCGCTGTGGGACACTGATAAAGTCAATAATAACGTAGAGTTGCAGGACCGTGGTTAAGCGGTGTAAGCAACGCATAATCTGGAAGACCGTGGTAATGCGGGAACAGTGAGTAGAAGCAAAGTCTGGAGCATTGTGGATAATCAGAGTCAATGTTGGAGAGGTCAAAGAAAGGCACTTGGCGCCGAATTGTGGCAAAAATCAAACTGACAGCAGCGTCGGGAATTTCTTTGGGAATTTTGTACTGGTATTGGTGAGCGGCGGATTTCGTTTGCGTAGAAGAAGCTGTGTAAGACAAACAGAGTAGTTCGTCATTTTGGCAGTAAAAATTTAAAATTTTTCAGCTTGGGAATATTTAACATAGTGTTAAGTTTGAGAGTCACTGTAATAACAGCAAGTGTGGACAGTTAAATAAGTTAAATAAGTTTAATTAAGCTGAACCGAAACAAATTTGATATATCCGATTTATGATTAATAAGTTTTAATAATTTAAATTTCAGTAATATGGAGCGAAACGAGATCTTGGCATTGAGAGTTGCGGAGTTGCGTGATAAGTTGGTGGCCTTAAAAATTAATTCATCTGGATTAAAAGACTTGCAGAATAAGTTACTGGATTATTATGGTTTGCAATTGACATCAGGGTCGGGATGATGAATCGTTTGCTAGTGTAGAAGGAAACAACCCAGCACATACAAATCGAACTAGAGGACAAAGTGTAAGTAAATCTACGATTAACACTGAAGGCATAGACGAAACAGCCCAGAATAGTCAAAATAGATCGTGGCTTACACTAAAGGACGTGGAAGGTAGTGTGTCACAGTTTTCAGGTTCAAATAACCTTGATGTTAGGCAGTGGAAAAAGGAGCTTAAGGAATGTGCACTTACTGTCGAATGGAGACAGTTGCAGTTGTTCATCTACGCAAAGCAGTTGCTTAGTGAAGCAGCGAAGTCATTCATACGCAGTCAGCGTGATATTCGCGATTGGAATATTTTGAAAAGGTCGCTAGTTGAAGAATTCGGGGTCAAAGTTATCTGGTGAAATTCATCGTACATTGGGCAGACGCAGTCAAAAAAAGAATGAAACATTACAAGGGTATTTGTATGCACTGATGAAGATAGCAAAGCCAATAGACTTGGAGGATGAGAGTTTAATTGAATATTTTGTAAATGGATTACCAGATTCTATGACGAATAAGGCATTACTTTTTCAGGCGAAGACTATGAGACAATTAAAGGTTCAAGTTGTGGCTTATGAGAAGATGCGAGTTTCGTTTAAACAGTTAAATAAGTATGGATCATCAGGAGTAAAAGCTGAGACAAATAAGGAGAGCTCAGGAACTTATGTAAGAAAATGAGTCAAGTGCGGGGAACAGACCCATATAATTGTCCAATGATTAGCAAGGAGTTCAAGTTCTTTAAATGCAATCAGCCTGGGCATAGAGCTGCTCAGTGTAAAGTTGTAGTTCCTGGAAAGAGAGAGAAGACGGCTAATCTTGTTCAAGAAGAAGTTCGTGCAAAGTCTGGAAGTATGTTTACTAAGTCAGGACTTGAATTAAAGAGTGTGACATGTGATCAGTTTGGTTTTCAAGTCTTGTGAATACAGGTGCAGATTTGTGTTTGATTCGTAGAAATGTGTTTCTTAAGCTTCGTAATGCAAAGTTGACAGGTGCAGAGAAATGTTTGACAGGTATAGGCGAAAGTCAAATTGTGACTTTGGGAAGCTTTGTAGCTTGTGTACACATTGATGGAATAAAAATACAAGTAGAATTCAATGTAGTGGCCGATGAGGATATAGCTTTTGACTCAATTTTGGGCAGAACTATTCTTGACAGTGTAGAAATGAATGTTACTAAGTTTGGTACCAAATTGGTTAGCAAAAAAAGTCGACGAAGACAAAGGTATGCATAATATAGGAAAAGTAGACCGTGCACAGATGTATTTAAAGAGTTGGGAGTCTTGTGTATTAATTTTCAACAACAAAATATGGCTGATGAAATTGTCTTAACCCATTTATCTCAAGAGCAGGCTAGTAAAGTCAAAGCTATGGTTAACAATTATCAACCAAGACGCAATGTAGAGAGCACTGTTCGAATGAAACATCTGTTAACGGACGAGTTACCGGTATATCAACATCCAAGGCGTTTAGCTTATTGTGAGCAGAAGGTGGTTGATGATCAAGTTAATGAGTGGCTTGAGAGAAAAACATCATAAAGCCGAGTACCTCAGAATATGCTTCACCAGTTGTCCTAGTGGCAAAAAAGAATGGAAAGAAACGTCTCAGTGAGGGACAATTTTCCTATGGTACAAATGGATAGTGTGATTGAAAAGCTGCAGGGATTTAAGGTTTTTACTATATGTATTAGATTTGACTAATGGATACTTTCATGTACCAGTTGAGAAGGAGTCGCAAAAGTATACATCTTTTGTTACACAGAAAGGACATTTGAGTTTTAATATGTACCTTTTGGAATTAAAAATTCCGCAGCAGTGTTTACTCATTTTATTCAAGCTGTAATGCGAGATTTAATTAAGAGTGGTGATGCTGTTGTGTATATGGACGATGTTGTAATTGCGAGTAATGATATTGAGGACGGCTTAGATAAACTAGAAAGAGTTTTGGAAGTTGCGGCTAAAAATGGGTTACGAAAAAATTGTAGCAAGTGTCAGATTATGCAGAGTACGGTGAAGTTTCTGGGATATGTGATATGAGCCGTTAAAAGCAGCGTTGGTTAGTAAGCCTGTTTTTCAGTTGGGTGATCATGGTGCGACTACAGAAATTTACACAGATGCATCTAAGTTTGGGTTTGGAGCGGTAATGCTTCATAGGAACCAGTAAAACAAAACCTTGTGAGGAGAAATACCACTCATATGAGCTGGAAGTATTAGCAGTTATAGGAGCGTTAACTAAATGGCGTGTTTATGTTTTGGGAACGAAGTTTAAGATATTTACAGATTGTAATGCGTTTGCCATGACAATGAAAAAGAAAGAAGTGCCATTAAGAGTAGCAAGGTGAGAGATGTACTTGCAGAATTTTGACTATGAGATCGAACATAGATCTGGTGTGAAAATGAGGCACGTTGATGCGCTGAGCAGAGTATTTTGGTATGTGTTGTGAGAGAGTGTGGTTCACAGGTTTAAAGAAGCACAATTGGCAGACGATTGGATTAAAGTGGTTAAGAACCTAGTTGAAAGTAAAGGACATGAGGATTCTTATGTTTTCAACCAAGTGTTGTTTAAGGACCCCAACAGGGAATTACTTGTGGTTCCATCAGGTATGGAAGTAGAAATAATTCAAATCGCACAAAAGCAAGGGGACTTCTCGGCAAAGAGAACTCAGGATTTATTAGAAAAGTCTTATTATATTCCTAAGATTAAGGAGAAAGTAGCTAGAGTTGTTGGTAGTTGCGTTGAGTGTTGTTTGGTAAATGCAAAGGAAGGTCATGTGGAAGGATTTCTTAATCCGATTGCTAAGGGAGATACACCATTAGTTACCTATTATATATATAGTAACATATCCATTCAACACCCACACCCCAACCACATATATTATAATTGTACGTTAGAATATAACAAAGAGAATTATTGTAAAACTCACGTACACATATTAAAATTTAAGTACTAAACACATTAAATCTTAAGCGCAAATTGTAATCAAAGAACAAAAGCCCTTCGATTTACTTTGGCCATTAACGCACATGCCTAGTGTCATATTTCAAGTCACCCCACACTTCAAAAGTACTGTTCCCACAGATCATAAAATCAACAATTGTCCCCAATTCTGAAATCTTAACGATAAAAAATTGTCCCCAATTCTGAAATCTTAACGATAAACAATTCTCCCCCAATTCGGATATCTTAACGATAAACAAATCTCCCCCAAATCCAAACGGGAACCAACTGAAATAATAAAGCCAACTGAAATAATTAAACCTTATTGCCCGAGTCACCGCTCACGCACTTGTCTCAGGATTCTCAAATTACCTCCTATTTTAAGAGAGCCCCTCTCTGCACGAGAGAACCAAAACTCATAGCTAAAACTCTCTTTAAAACACTTCGCTCTTAAGCTTGCCTATATAAACGCGAAGACGTCCCCTTACAAGCGTTCAGTTCTGAGTATACTATCAATCGAGATAGTTTCGCCAAAGCCTCGTTTCGACTTTGAAACCCTATTATCCGACCAAGTGATAATCTAACGGCTCCGGTTCTTCCTTAGCTACTTTGGAAGTAAATAAAGTGTTCAAGTAAAAATCAAACAATTGTTGTTTTTTTTTTTGACCATAACTCTGAATCTGTTTCTGGCGCAGCCGGTAGGATAAAGAGAGTAAGTTGTGCGACTCGTTTACCGATATCAATCAAGTGACAAAGATCCTTGTACGACCAAGCGTATCTTTCAAGATTGCACCACGCGAATCGGCGCTAAAGTGAACGTGCATCGTAATACAATCGACTTTCATTATCCGCCAAAGAACTACGTGTAGTCGGTGGTTAACATACAAGAGTTAACCCACTGCATACGGAAAATGAAAGTGTAAAAACAAACAAAAACTCTACAACATTTAAAACAAAACCAACCATGGCAACCGAACCAATCCAATTGTTGTCGGAGTCTCATCTCAACCAAGCCCTAGGTCAAATTAGGCAAGTGACTTCGTTCAGCGGTAACACCCAAGAACTCAGCACTTTCATCAGAAGGATCAACTTTATTCTTCAACTATACCCATCCACCGATGCCAGGCAAAAGCATGTATTCTTCAGCGCAATTGAAATGCAGATTGCAGGAGACGCCCAAAGAGTGTCACAATTATCTGGAGCTACAACATGGCCGGAATTGATGAACGCCCTCATCAACGAATACAAGACGCAAACACCCTGTGAGGAGCTGCTTCGCCAACTATATAACACACATTTCACTGGAAGTATTCGTAAGTTCGTTGAAGATATAGAATCTAAATCTTTCACCATATCAAACAAACTCGTGTTAGAAAATAATCATAATAATACCATATTATACACAAATGCATTAAACAATACAGTTAAAGATGTAATAATGAGGAAGTTGCCCGATAGGTTATTTATGACTCTTCCTAGACATGACATAACGACCGTATCCAAACTAAAGCAAGTAGCACAATCAGAAGGTGTGTACGACATAGCTTTCAACGACCGAACAAAACCTCAAAATAGTTCCAACTCTAACACTAATTCACATCAAACCTCAAAGAATAAAGGGAAATATCAAAATTTCGCAAGCAATGCAATGCATAACTCAAACAACTCAAATCCAAATAATAGTTCAAAGCCTGCTGAATCAAGTCAGCAAGTCATGAGCGAATTCAAACAAAAATTAAGCCAAGGCAGAGCCCAAAATTCTATGAACCATCAACAACAAAGTGTTAATGCACCGAACCCCCCTGTCAAACGGCAAAGAGATAGTACTAGTGGCCAATACAAAATGGACACAGGCGAAAATTTTCATCAACCAGCCTCGGAATCGGAAAGCGATTCGGAAGAGGAGGAAACCCATTCCTAAAAATTAAAATAAATAACATAACTCTTAAATGCCTCGTAGACACTGGTTCTTCCATTAACATCATGAAACAAAATTTCTTTAATTTCCCCACGAAACCTTCCAAAATAAAAGTCCACACTATAAATGGTACTATAACGTTAACTCAAAGCGTTTCGTTGCATCCAAGCAACCTTTGTCCTACTAAGCAAACCTTCTATATTCATAATTTCTCAGAAAAATATGACCTACTATTAGGCAGAAATTACTTAGAGTCAACCAATACCCATATTAACTATTCAACACAAACAGTCACTATAAACGGCTATCCATTCAAAATGTGGTACGACCACATTCAAACAGATGAGTCGAAGGTTACCAATGAGTGCCCCAAGTCATCTAAGCCAGAGATAACCCCTCTAAATTCCCAAAAAAAGGAGAAAACCCTCCTGAAAATTAAGCGGAAACCCCACTTAAAACCAGATGAGTCCAAGGTTACCAATGAGTGCCCCAAGTCATCTAACCCAGAGGAAGCCCCTCTAAATACTCCAAAAAAGGAGAAAACTCTCCTGAAAATTAAGCGGAAACCCCACTTAAAACCAGATGAGTCCAAGGTTACCAATGAGTGCCCCAAGTCATCTGAACAAGAAGAGTCCAAGACCACCTATGAGTGTCCCAAGTCTTCTGAATCTGAGGAAACCCCTCTTATTACCCCTTACCTAGAAAAAACCCTTCCAGAAATATCTTCTAACTACGCAATAGATGACGAGTTAAAGAATCCAATGTATTCAGATTAGAACATCTAAATACAGAAGAAAGGGAACAACTTTCGCATGTTTTGCTCGAATACGGTGATATTCAGTACAAGGAAGGTGAAAATTTGACTTTCACGAGTACGATTAAGCATTCTATTCAAACAAAACACGAAGACCCTATTTATAAAAAACCGTACAAATATCCCCAAGCATTTGACCAAGAGGTTAACAAACAAATAAACGAAATGATAGAACAAAAAATAATCAGGAAATCTAAGTCTCCATATTGTTCCCCTATTTGGATTGTCTTAAAGAAAAGCGACGCTTCGGGCAAACCAAAATTTCGATTAGTCATAGACTATCGCAGTCTCAATGAAATAACCATTGACGACAAATTTCCCATTCCAATAATGGATGAAATATTAGACAAGCTTGGACGTTGTCAATATTTCACAACCATCGATCTAGCTAAAGGTTTCCATCAAATCCAAATGGACCCACAGTCAATACCTAAAACAGCATTTTCGACAAAACATGGACATTACGAATATACTCGTATGCCCTTTGGTCTGAAAAATCCACCAGCAACATTTCAACGTTGCATGAACAACCTTCTAGAAGATCTAATCTATAAAGATTGTTTAGTTTATTTAGATGATATTATCATTTATTCTACCTCGTTAGAAGAACACATAATGTCACTAAAAAAGGTATTTGAAAAGCTACGATCAGCCAATCTAAAATTACAACTTGACAAATGTGAATTTCTGAAGAAAGAAATAGAATTTCTCGGTCACATCATCACAACAGATGGTATAAAACCAAACCCCAATAAAATAAATGCAATTGTCAATTTCCCCATTCCTAAAACCATAAAAGGAATAAAATCTTTTCTCGGACTCTGCGGATTTTACCGTAAGTTCATTCCGAATTTTGCAAAAATAGCAAAACCCATGACACTCAAACTAAAAAAAGGAGCAGTTATTAATACAAAGGATGACGACTACATATCCGCCTTTGAAAAACTAAAGGTACTCATCACGTCCGATCCGATTCTAATATACCCTAACTTTGAACAGAAATTTTCACTTACAACAGATGCAAGTAATATAGCCATAGGGGCCGTATTATCCCAAGAGCATAAACCCATTTGCTATGCGAGCAGAACTCTAAACGAGCACGAGCTCAACTATTCGGCAATAGAAAAGGAACTATTAGCCATAGTATAGGCAACAAAATACTTTAGGTGTTACCTATTCGGAAGAAAATTCGACATATTAAGCGATCCACCACCACAACGTAAAAGATCCTAATATGAAGTTACAGAGATGGAAGATAAAACTGAACGAATATGACTATAATATCCAATACTTACCTGGTAAAGAAAACCATGTGGCCGACGCCCTATCCAGAATTCAAATTCAAGAAAACTTTCTAGGAGAAGACGATACAGTTTCCCTTGCTACAGCAGCGACAGTGCATAGCGCACAAGAAGACAATCAGAGTTATATTCCAATAACCGAAAGACCCCTTAACTATTACACAAGACAATTAGAATTCATAAGAGACGATCATGACGAAGTCCAAGTAATAAAATACTTTCATAGAAGCAGAATAAAAATTAGTTATAAAGAAATGACAGATACCCTTGCTAAAGACCTAATCAAAGAATACCTCTGCACTAAAAAAAGTGTCATTTACTTCCCTAACGAAATTGACTTTCAAGTCTTTCAGAATGCGTATACTCAAATCATAAGTCCCGACAATTTTACTAAAGTTATGAAGACTAGTGTTAAACTAATAGATATTCAAACATACGCCCAATTCAAGGAAATCATTCTCAAAACACATAAAGAATTATTACACCCTGGCATAGAAAAACTTACACTTCAGTTCAAAGAACTTTATTATTACCCCGATTACCAAAAACTCATTCAAAACATTATAAATGAATGCGAGATCTGTAACATCGCTAAAACCGAACATAGAAATACAAAGTTAGCCTTCGAAACAACCCCCGAAACTTTTAACCCCAGAGACAAGTATGTCATGGATTTCTACTTAATAAATAATAAACAGTTCCTATCATGTATTGACATTTATTCTAAATACGCCTCCTTGATAGAAGTAAACAGTCGAGATTGGCTCGAAGCCAAAAGAGCTATTCTGCGCATATTCAACGACATGGGTAAGCCTTTAGAAATAAAAGCCGACAAAGACTCCGCTTTCATGTGCACCGCACTTAAACTCTGGTTAGAATCAGAAGGAGTAGACCTAAACATAACAACCAGTAAAAATGGAATTTCTGATATTGAGAGATTTCATAAAACTGTCAATGAAAAACTAAGAATAATAACAAGCGAAAACGAACCCGAAAACCAATTCACCAAATTTGAGAAAATACTTTACGTATACAACCACAAAACAAAACACAACACAACTGGTCGAACACCAGCAGAAATCTTCATTTTTGCAGGAACCCCTGCATATACGAGGGTCGTTTGATAAGACCGTGACTTTTTGAATAAAATATATTTTTTTCGTCAAAGAAGCGTTTTATTTCTCAACATAATCTCCTTTTAGCTCTATACATTTAGTCCAGCGTTTTTCCAATTTTTTTATTCCTTCCAAATAATAGGTTTTCTCAAGGCCCTCAAAATAGTCGTTTGTTTCTGTGATGACCTCTTCATTTGACCCGAATCTCGTAATACACAACAAAATAAGATAAACAAAATCGACAAACTAAATGAAAATAGACAAGACTTCGGTATAGACACCAACTTCAAAGAATCCCCTCTAGTTAGATCAAAAGCGACTACCCCATTCAAAAAGACAGGTAACATAAGACAAATAGATGATAACCATTATGAAGAAACAAATACAGGTAGAAAAATCATACATAAGTTTAAAAAGAAAAAGAAAATTAATAAAAGTAAACATAATACCGATAATTCCAGGCATTCTCCCGAACATAATATTCATGATATGCCTCCTATCGACAGTTAATACACAGAACCTAGAAGTAACCCCCATCCATGCCAAAAACGGTTACCTTATTTTTCAAACTGGATCGATTGATTTGCCTATTAACTACGAATATCATTACCTATCTATTAATTTAACCAAACCCGAAAACACTTACAAAGAACTTATCAAACAAGCCCAATCATTTGAAAATTTACCACAAATTCAGTACCTATTAGAAAAACGCCATAGAGAAATGAACGGTATAAGAATCGCAAAACGTAGTAAACGCGGTCTTGTTAATTTTATGGGATCCATTTACAAATACTTATTTGGTACGTTAGATCAAGAAGACAAGGAAGAATTACAACAACAAATAGGTGACATTTCTAAAAATAATGTACAAATCAGTGAGCTTAACCACGTAATAGAATCCATAAATGAAGGAATTGAACTAACTAACCATTTAAATAATATTTTTGACGGAGATCAAATGATAGCTTTAATAATTTTCAATTTACAACAATTCACCGAATACGTAGAAGACATAGAACTTGGTATGCAACTAACACGCCTAGGTATCTTTAACCCTAAACTTCTGAAACATGATTCATTAACCCACGTAAATTCTGAAAAACTTCTTAACATTAAAACATCTACTTGGCTTAAAAAAGCAGAATTTGAAATAGTACCATACCCCGACGAAAAAGATAACATATTAACCGAAACAATACACGACAAATACTTTTCACATAAAAATCAAACATACACAGCAAACTCTCAAAGCTTAGTCATAAATAAATGTATCGCAGGTATACTAAATCAGGTCACAACTCAATGTAGATACAGCAAAACACATTCTGAATTCGAAATAAAATATGTTGAACCTAATATAATCACAACTTGGAACCTTCCAAAGACCATTCTAAATCAAAATTGTATTAATAGGGAAATTATAATAGAAGGCAATAATATGATAAAAGCATTCAATTGTTCTGTTCTTATTGATTATACCCAAACCGTCTATGTAAACAATAATGTAACAAAACTCGAACCACAATATATTCAAGCAAAAGAAATAATCGAACAACACACCCAATCGAATAATACCTTTCAAATAATAACACTTACAGCATTAACCATAATAGTCACACTCTTAATATTGTACTTCATTTATAAATACAAAACTATACCCCAAAAATTGATTGTAAAATTCAAAAAACAAACATCAGAAAACGAAAATATCATAAATCCCGAAACAGAAAATAATTTACCCATTGTAAATTCTCCCGTATTATATCCCACAATTCACGCCTGAGGACAGGCTTTTTTCTTAAGGATGGGGAAGTAACATATCCATTCAACACCCACACCCCAACCACTAATATAATGTATAATTGTACGTTAGAATATAACAAAGAGAATTATTGTAAAACTCACGTACACATTTTAAAATGTAAGTACTAAACACATTAAATCTTAAGCGCAAATTGTAATCAAAGAACAAGAGCCCTTCGATTAACTTTGGCCATTAACGCACATGCCTAGTGTCATGTTTCAAGTCACCCCACACTTCAAAAGTACTGTTCCCACAGATCATAAAATCAACAATTGTCCCCAATTCTGAAATCTTAACGATAAAAAATTGTCCCCAATTCTGAAATCTTAACGATAAACAATTCTCCCCCAATTCGGATATCTTAACGATAATCAAATCTCCCCCAAATCCAAACGGGAACCAACTGAAATAATAAAGCCAACTGAAATAATAAAACCTTATTGCCCAAGTCACCGCTCACGCACTTGTCTCAGGATTCTCAAATTACCTCCTATTTTAAGAGAGCCCCTCTCTGCACCAGAGAACCAAAACTCATAGCTAAAACTCTCTTTAACACACTTCGCTCTTAAGCTTGCCTATATAAACGCGAAGACGTCCCCTTACAAGCGTTTAGTTCTGAGTATACTATCAATCAAGATAGTTTCGCCAAAGCCTCGTTTCGACTTTGAAACCCTATTATCCGACCAAGTGATAATCTAACGGCTCCGGTTCTTCCTTAGCTACTTTGGAAGTAAATAAAGCGTTCAAGTAAAACTCAAACAATCGTTGTTTTTTTTTCTTGACCATAACTCTGAATCTGTTTCTATATATATATTATATATCGATCATGTGAGTCCAATGGAGATCACTCAGAAGCGATACAATCACATTCTTGTTATCGTAGATGCATTTTCCAAGTACGTTTGGTTATATCAAACTCGAAGTACAGGACTTAAAGAGGTCATCAATTGTTTGGAACAGCAGGCAGTAAATTTCGTAAATCCATGTAAAATTGTGTCGGACAGGGGAACAGCTTTTACAGCAAATGCTTTTAAAGCATATTGCGAAAAAAAAAATACAACATTTGTTGATAACTACAGGTGTTCCACGTGGAAACGGACAGGTAGAGAGGATGCATAGGATTGTTGTGCCCATGTTGTCCAAATTAAGTATGGAGAGCCCTGGTTCATGGCATAAGTATGTAGGTCGTGAACAACAGCTATTGAGAGGTATTGATATGCGTAACTCTGAGACTCTGAGAACGATTGCTCGTGTGAGCATCGCTGTGACATTTGTTTCCATTCCAGGCGTGGGTCGTAGTTCCAATGTTATGCTCCTCTGCCTTTGACTGTACGTGTGCAAGCTCAGGATGAGAATCAGCACAATGCCAAAAAGCATCAGTAGTGTTATGGAGCTCACCGTTGAATGAGTTTTTATATGCAGTAGCTTTCATTTATGAGCAATCCTCCCAGTGCTTTAAGTGATAGAACCTTAAGTCTCTCTTTTTCCTCAGCCACAAACTGCACAAGAGATGCTCCAAGACTGTAGGTTCCTGAACCGCTTGTTGTCGATAATCACTGAGCCGTTCGATAGTTGAATAAAGTAGGTTCCCTCTACATGGAGCTCTGTGTTGTTCCCGGTTACGTTTCCATCGTAGTCGTTTAGTAGGATGATTCCGTCGTCGACTTCTTTTAATTTGGATACGTGGTCGGCATTGCTAAGACTACACAGCGCTTTCTTTCCCTGAACTAACTTTCTAATAAAATTTGAATTACTTATATTGAGAATTTTTTTCTTTTAGCATATTTTTTTACAAGTTTGAAGAATGCCTTAGGTGAGATTTTCCAAAACAAAGATTTCTTGAAAGTCTAAGAGAATAATTAATTAAATTGTTTTTATACCATTCGACCATTAAAATGGTCAAAAATGGTATAATAATTTTGTGCAAAAGTATATAACAGGCAGAAGACAGGCAGACCCCATAAAGTATATATATTCTGGCTCAGGAACACTAGCCGAGTCGATTGAGCCATGTCTGTCTGTCTGTCCGTTTAAACGTCTAGATCTCAGCTATTACAAAAGCTACAGACACCAAATTTTACATGAAGGTTCCTGTATACCATAGGTAGATCGAGTTTATTTTAAATTTTCGATGTCACGCCCACCGCCCCCGCAAATCGATAATTTACGATTATTAGGAAAAGTGGTGGTGTAAACATAGATAAATACAGTATAAATCTATTCTCAAAATTACAATCCGATCGAACAATAAACACAGAAGTTATTCATCTAAACGTTTTTCATAGTTACACTGCTTGCGCTTTGTTACATATCATGACGTCATCGTCCCGATGCTTCATTTCAACGGTAGCATGTGTACAGCTGATTGCTATGATGTTTTCACATGTAGATGGAGCTATTCAAAGATAGATCTAATTTAAACTATAGGTGGCGGATGAACTTGTGCAGTTTTTTGATGGAATTGAATGTGTGATAATTTGTTTTGAAACCGGGCGAATGGTATCTTACTGTCGTTCGCGCTCGACTGTAGCTTTCTTTACTTGATTTTGCTTATCAAAATGTTAGAGGACTTAATTATAAGCTGTCTAAATTGTTTTTTGATTGTCTTTGTTTTAATTGCCATATTTTAATATTTACGGAAACTTGGTTGAAACCAGATGTACTCAGTAGCTCAATCTTTACAGATAAGTAAAGATGTCAGTCAGATGCGACCGTTTGTGTCGAACTGGTGGAGGCGTGCTTATAACTGCCAGGTCAGATTTTTCTGTCGAACAATTGTTAATTGCATATTGCGAAAAAAAATACAACATTTGTTGATAACTACAGGTGTTCCACGTGGAAACGGACAGGTAGAGAGGATGCATGGGACTGTTGTGCCCATGTTGTCCAAATTAAGTATGGAGAGCCCTGGTTCATGGTATAAGTATGTAGGTCGTGAACAACAGCTGATTAACAATACTGAACCACGTAGTACGAAAATCACTCCATTCAAGCTATTGACAGGTATTGATATGCGTAACTCTGAGGATCCTGAGATGGAACAGTTAGTGCAGGAGTCATTATTTGAAGAATTAGATAAAGAGCGTCAGGAACTACAAACACTGGCTAGGAATAATATCAAAGAGTTACACAATGAAAATAAAAAAGCATTTAATCAAAAACGTAAAGCAGAACAAATCTATAAAGTGAACGATCTGGTAGCTATTAAGCGTACACAATACGGGGTGAGATTGAAGTAAAAAGGAAAATATCTTGGACCGTATAAGGTAGTGAAAGTCCACAAACACGGCAGGTATGATGTTCAGAAGATAGGCGAGGGAGATGGCCCATTCAAAACTTCAACTGTGGCAGAATATATGAAGATATTCGGGACGAATATAGCGTCAGGAGGGCTGAATGTAGGAATTGAATCTGAGCAAAAACTAGTTCGTGAGACTCGGAGTGGTCAGCACTATTAGGAGCCAGAAACTAATTTACAATCAAACTCAAATACACACCATTCATTTAAAAATTGTTAATTATAAGACAAGTAAATATACTACATTAAAAACTATTTGTTCGTACACTAAATGCAGAACATACATACATCTTCGGTTTGAACAATGTTGTAATACTGTTCTACTCTAGGAGTAGCGGGTATAACAACTCATCAAAGCTAAAATGTACAGCTATAATGTTGCGGGGTTGAAAATAGGCGTAGCCCAAATTTAATTTACCAAATTTTTAGAGATCATCTGGCTAGCTATAGCTATCATATAAACCGAAAAAGAACCATATGGCATCAAAATCGCTTGTAATCATTTTTTTTCGTTTTACGGTGGCGGAAGGGGGCGTGGCCAAAGTCCACAGTAAACTAGATCACTGTGCAAATCTGGAAGTCGTAGCTCTTACACTCAGCGACATTAAAAAAGCCGCACTGATATTTTTCACGTATTTTGTAGTTTGCGTTCCTGGGGTTCTTTTAAAAATGATTCTTTTGGTCTAATTTAATTTTTAAGAGGTAGTTAGTATATTTTTAAACATCATTTTATACCAAATATTTTGGTAGACAAGTAACATGATTGGAAATTATTTTTTTTTTCCCGTGCCCTCTTTAGTTTGCTACGTTTTTGCCAGTACGACAATATTCAGTAAATTAATTTTATAAATCATACAAAAATTTTTATTCAACAAATGATAATTTTTTTCATTGATATACTTCAAAGGTGAGGTACATATGCAAAGTTCTTTGCGAAGGAACATTAAATTAATATTTTTTTTATTTTTTTTAGTACTTCGTAGTATCGAATCATATAAATTCTGCAAATATTCATTTGTGATGTCTTTGTACAATACTTTTTCTATGATTTCCCGTAATTCTACCATAGTTTTGGGCTTCCGCTTTGCTATTTTTTTGCTCATAAGGGCCCATACATTTTCTATTGGATTAAGGTCAGGGCTGTTTCCTGGCCAATTCAACGACTTAATTCCCAAATTATCCTTGAAAATGGTTACCTTCATTTAAAAAAACAATGAAATTTTATTAAATTGTTATTCAATTTTATAAATAATGCATTAGAACAACAAAATCTCATTGAGTTACTTACAGAACGTGCCCAAGGTGCGGAATCGTCCTGAAAAATTGGGTCGTTTTCGTGCTCGGAAATTGATGCTATGGAAGGCACGACTCCATCCAAAATAATCTTCTTGTATTTTTCTGCATTGACCATACCCTCGAGCATTAAAATTGACTCACATTTATATTTGGATATGCACCCCCATATCATAATATAAGGTGAATGCTTGACGGTGGCCACACAGCATTTTTCGTCTGACTCTGCAGAAGCCATCGTGTCCAATAAGGTTGAATTTGGACTCATCTGAAAACATCACTCTTGACCATTCAGATGAACCCCAATTTTGCTTTTCCTTTGCCCAATTAAACCGATTTTTCTTCATTCGACTGTTCAGAAATGGTTTTTTTGCAGGTGTTCTTGAAAGTAAGCCCACTTTGTTCAGCCGACGTTGTACAGTTCGGGCCGATATTTCTCTTCCAAATTCTTGGTTTACCTCAGATGCTATTTCTACAGCAGTTTTAAAACGATCCTGGAGACTCATTTTCGCAATATGACGATCTTCCCGAGTAGTGGTGCACCTGGTCATTCCTGATCCTTCTTTTCGATCTACCACCCTGGTCTCACGATATTTTTTTAAAAATCGACGCACTGAGCTATCATTGCATTGTGTTTGAGCTGCAATTTCGCGATTCGACACATTTTGCTCAGATAATGCAATAATTTTCGATTTTTCTTGCACGGTCAACTGTTTCCCCTTTGGCATGATTTCTGACGTACCAGCGCAAAGAAATGATCCCTTTGAAGAATTCTGTGAACTGTGTTGTTAAACTACCAAAACTTTGTAGAAAACATTTAAGGGGACTCCCAAAAAAATATTTGCATGCATAGAAAGACATTTAGGGGAACCCCAGGTTAGAGAAGTCAAAAATTCAAAATTTTTCGAAGTGCGGCTTTTTTGCTGTCGCTGAGTGTATATTAGCTAAGATCTATATTTTCACACGGACAGACAGACAGACATGGCTATATCGACTCGGCTGTTGATTCTGAACCAGAATATATATACTTTATGGGATCGGAGATGTCTCCTTCTGATTGTTATATACATTTTCGTTGTACTCTAGGAGTAGCGGGTATAACAACGCATCAAAGCCACAAAATGCTGATCGCATAAATAACAAAGCAGAGAGTATATTGTTAGCTAAGCTAAATATAATACCTTAATTCATATTATCAGAAGAAGAAATAAAATTGTACCCAACTACATTTTGTACGACCATACCGGTCAAATTTTGCCTTTTGAGGAAAAATGTCGCAAAGTCCATCAAACTTACATATTCGAAAGCAAACTCACAGAGACCAACTTAATTAACATCCATTGTATAAAAAGCATACTCTATGAACAAACTGCAATATGCGATATAAAGGACATCGGTCGACAAGAGATCATCAAGGGAGTAGAACAACGTCAAATCTTTATTTTCAACACCTTGAATATCAACATCTCATCTTCATGTCGGGAACCGTTCTCAATCAATGATTCAGCCATATTAACATTCGACAACTGTACGTTCAACATTAACGGCCTAGTGTACGATGACACAGTAATGGACTTCGAACCCAAAACGGAACTCGCCATTGAATCGTTCAAACAAATGAACATAAACAACACGTTCGAAGACATCAACTTGCACAGACTTCATCTACATAAGTATTTTGAAAACGTCAACTGCAAACCACTTCTTCATACTCTATGTACTTGTGATAACATTAGCCGTAGCTGCAGGATGTATCCTGACATTCAGGAAAAGACGCATACATTTCAGCCAGGTGGAGCCTCCATCGGTTGGCGTTCCGGCCATTCCTTCGATGTGGCCCTCTCTCCATTTCAGGAGGGAGGAGTTACCGAATTCCCCGTACAGGGTATATACGATTCGGTTCCGCCCCCCCACAGCAAACAGAACTTTATTTTAAAGAACAGCTTCTTGTGCAACCTCAACTTAATCTATACTTGCTGTACATTCAGTAACTGGTAACTCGCGCTTATATTTAATTTATGAAGCAAAGTTGAAGAACGCGGCGCCAATGCAAAAGCCAATGGACAGGTGCAATTGACCTTAGACGGAAAGAGAAGACGATAAATGGATGTTTTTAAGCACGTGGCAAAATACACACATACACAGCTAAAAATGCATATAACATCTACTTGTTTTGTACAAGTATATTCCCTTACACCAACATGTGAACATGCGTATGTTATATAAGCTAATTACATGCGGATTGCAAAGTAAAAAAAAACAAGATTTGAAGTTCAATTAAGAACAATGACTTTATTTGTCCAAATCCAATTTACAACTGATTACCCTAGTCTGTCGTTGCTTCCCGTAGGCCATGACATCGGCTGATGTTTTGTTGGTCGAATTGGTGCAATCTTCTTTGAATCGTATGCATTGGTGGGAACGGAACCTGATTCTTAGAATTCTGCTTGGCAGCTCGGCGCGTGTGGAAAATTGTGCAGATGCTGAGCTTGCAGATTGGAGCTTGGGTACAGGAGTTCATTATTCTAAATTGTAACAATTTTGTTGTTAACTCTTCCCCTCCAATTTATGGTTGTTCTCAAGCGGTCTCTAAAAGTAGGGAATGTTGTTGAATTGAGGTAGCTGATATTGTGTCTCGGTCGAAGATTGCTCGTGTGAGCATCGCTGTGACATTTGTTTCCATTCCAGGCGTGGGTCGTAGTTGCAATGTTATGCTCCTCTGCCTTTGACTGTACGTGTGCAAGCTCAGGATGAGAATCAGCCCAATGCCAAAAAGCATCAGTAGTGTTATGGAGCTCACCGTTGAATGAGTTTTTATATGCAGCAGCTTTCATTTATGAGCAATGCTCCCAGTGCTTTAAGTGATAGAACCTTAAGTCTCTCTTTTTCCTCAGCCACAAACTGCACAAGAAGTGCTCCAAGACTGTAGGTTCCAAGTTGCTGAACCGCTTGTTGTCGATAATCACTGAACCGTTCGATAATCACTGTTGTTCCCGGTTACGTTTCCATCGTAGTCGTTTAGTAGGATGATTCCGTCGTCGACTTCTTTTAATTTGGATACGTGGTCGGCATTGCTAAGACTACACAGCGCTTTCTTTCCCTGAACTAACTTTCTCATAAAATTTGAATTACTTATATTGAGAATTTTTTTCTTTTAGCATATTTTAATATATTCCATTGTTTTACAAGTTTGAAGAATGCCTTAGGTGAGATTTTCCAAAACAAAGATTTCTTGAAAGTTTAAGGGAATAATTAATTAAATTGATTTTATACCATTCGACCATTAAAATGGTCAAAAATAATTTTGTGCAAAAGTATATAACAGGCAGAAGGAGACATGGCAGATCCCATAAAGTATATATATTCTGGCTCAGGAACACTAGCCGAGTCGATTGAGCCATGTCTGTCTGTCTGTCCGTTTAAACGTCTAGATCTCAGCTATTACAAAAGCTAGAGACACCAAATTTTACATGAAGGTTCCTGAATACCATAGGTAGATCGAGTTTATTTTAATTTTCGATGTCACGCCCACCGCCCCCGCAAATCGATAATTTACGATTATTAGGAGAAGTGGTGGTGTAAACATAGATAATTACAGTATAAATCTATTCTCAAAATTACAATCCGATCGAACAATAAACACAGAAGTTATTCATCTAAACGTTTTTCATAGTTACACTGCTTGCGCTTTGTTACATATCATGAAGTCATCGTCCCGATGCTTCATTTCAACGGCAGCATGTGTACAGCTGATTGCTATGATGTTTTCACATGTAGATGGAGCTATTCGAAGATAGATCTTATTTAAACTATAGGTGGCGGATGAACTTGTGCAGTTTTTTGATGGAATTGAATGTGTGATAATTTGTTTTAAAACCGGGCGAATGGTATCTTACTGTCGTTCGCGCTCGACTGTAGCTTTCTTTACTTGATTTTGCTTATCAAAAGGTTAGAGGACTTAATTATAAGCTGTCTGAATTGTTTTTTGATTGTGTTTGTTTAAATTGCCATATTTTAATATTTACGGAAACTTGGTTGAAACCAGATGTACTCAGTAGCTCAATCTTTACAGATAAGTAAAGATGTCAGTCAGATGCGACCGTTTATGTCAAACTGGTGGAGGCGTGCTTATAGCTGCCAGGTAAGATTTGTCTGTCGAACAATTGTTAATTAATTATATTATATATTACTTGTTCTTATATTCCCCCTTCTTCAGATGTTTCCATCTACCTTGAACATCTTTCCTCTATCGAGTCTTTTGCATCCAAGCTATCTGATAGAGATTTTCTTTTAGTTTTTGGTGATTTTAATTTACCAGAAGATGCTTGGACATCTCAATCAGATTTCTTAATTCCTTCTAGTTTTAATAAATTTCTTATTGGACTTTCCGAACTTTCATTATTGCAAATTAATAATATTTCTAACTTAAATGGGAGAATGCTTGATCTTTTCTTTTCATCTGATGTAATGTTGCAAAACACTATTTCTAGAATTGATCCTTTATTTTTATCTAAAGATCCTAACCATCCTACATTAGACTTGTCATTAAAATTGCCTACTCTTGTGAAAACTAAAAATGCTTTTTCCAAATTAAAATCTCGCTGCTTTCGCAAGACCAATTTCATTAAGCTTAATCATTATTATTATTATTAGTCTAATTATACCCGCTACTCATAGAGTGTTCAAACCGAAAATGTATGTAACAGGCAGAAAATTAAAAGTGTGCAAAATTTTTTCTTTTTTTAGATTTTGACTTTGCATAAATATTGTTAGTCCATGCCATTTTAAGGTCAAAATATGATTGTAGATGTTCTTTATTGTTCCGCAGATAATTTTGATATATGAGCAGCTGGGTAGCGGGAATTTTACAATCGAGCACACTCGTCTGTAGCTTTCTTACTTATTATAAATCTATTAATTCATTACACCATTCGACCATTGAAAATGGTCAAAAATGGTATACTAAGTTTGTGCAAAAGTATGTAACAGACAGAAGGAGACATGGCAGACCCCATAAAGTATATATATTCTGGCTCGTTGTCGTTTACAGTTTACCCAGGACTCTAAGCAATTTTATAACTTTGTTAACTTGAAACGTAAAACTAATAGATTTCCATCTCATCTTTTATTTTTGAAAATAACAAAGCAACTCATGATCAGGCTGCTGCCGATTTGTTTGCGGACTTACTTCTTCTTTGCAATCCTATTCGTATTCTTTAAATGGTTCTAACTCATTTTTTTGCCCTTCTTTTAAATCTCTTTACTAAGCTATCTTAAATCCGCTAACCCTGTATTTTCTCCCGATCCTGATGGTGTTCCAGCATGCATACTTAGATTCTGTGCTGATACCATTTGTAAGCCTATATTTAAGTTGCTTGTTTTGTCCGTAGCCACAAGTTATTTTCCGCCTATTTGGAAGGATTCCTTCTCTATAGCTCTTCACAAATATGGCTCTAACCAAGATATGAAGGATTATAGGTGTATCTCTAAATTGTCCGCTATTCCTAAAATTTGTGAAAAAGTTTCGACTGCACAATTACCACATATGTGTAAGTCCGTTCTTTCCCCTTATCAGCATGAATTTGTCAAATTTAGATCCACAACTACAAATCTTCTTGAGTTTTTCCCAATTATAACTAAAGGATTTCGGAGGAAAATGCAAACTGATGTGGTCTACACTGATTTCAGTAAAGCGTTTGACTCCGTTAATCATAACCTATTGGTTCATAAGTTAGATCTCATTGGTTTTCCTTAAAAACTTATTTTGTGGATATCTGATTATTTAACTAAGAGGACCCAAAGAGTCCTTTTTAACTCTTGCCAAGCTAAGCTTATATTTGTTACATCTGGGGTTCCTCAGGGTAGTCATCTTGGCCCTCTACTTTTTAACCTTTTTATGAATGACCTACTAACCAAATCATTTATCCTTATGTACGCTGATACCGTTAAACTTTATCTGACGTTTAATAACACAACTTTAAACTTTCTTCAAATGGATTTTGACATGTTTATACCCGCTACTCATAGAGTAGAAGGGAGTTATAAAATTGTTATAAAATTGGTCGATATAGCCATTTCCGTCTGTCTGCCAATCGAGTGGTAGGATTCCTTTGCAAAACCTATTTAAATCATTTAAAATTATCTTTAACAATTATTAATTATTAGTCTTAATTTTTTTGTTTTGCTTCTCTTTAGTTTAGTAAAGGTAGAAAGGGCTGCTCATCTTATAAAAACAAATATAAAAAAAAAATGTTATGCATGCACCATAACCAAGTAACAAAAAAAAATAATTAAACGTCCAAATGGAACGAACTCACCGCTTAATCCAACGACGAAAGATCGATCTTTCGGAGCCAGAGATTATGCTGAATCAAAGTTATAGTTGTTGCTGCTGTGTTGTAATAATTAAATTTTCTTTTCTTTTAAAACATGAGCCGAGCACTTTTACCCTAACTAGCTAACAAAAAAAATTTTATTCATTTTTATTATCATTCCTTTTAACACAATGCATCTCTAACTAATCTGCTCTGCTCTGCCCTAATAGCTCACTGACACAAAATTTATCCAAGGCTCCGTTCTACACACGCAGGAACAGCGCAGACTTTTAGGCGCAGCTCATAAATTCATCTTAAAGGTGCACTGGGCTAAAGGTGCATTTGAGGTATTTCAACCGACTTCAACGAAATTTGTAGTTGTAGGTTATGTGGCTTACGGCCAGCAAGCAAGTACACTTGGGCACTTGCTGCGAAGTCACTTTGGTCAAAATTTCCGAGCAGGACCACTATGACCACGAGAAGACGAGTGGCGCTCGTACGGGCAAGAGCACCAGTACGGAACCGAATTGAAAGAGCAGCAAGGGTGCTCCTTTGGCCGGGTAAGCAAAAGGGGTGCTCCTGTGGACCAGAGAGAAACCGGCTTCCCTGCCTACTCTCAGATTTAGGTGGAAAAAGTATACAGCGTTGAGGCTGCTGGTTGTCTGCTGCTCAGCTATTTATGTATATATAAAGCAGCCAATTCCTCTTCCAGCGATTTGTATCCCAGGGTTCATTTTATTGGGAACATTGCTTTAACAATTTTTTTATAAAACAAATTTAAATTTTTGACTCACGATTGCGACAGTAAGCAAATGGTAAAAGTTTTGGATGTTCACTTTTTATCCCCTATTGAGGTTATAAAAATATTTTTTCTTAACACTTCTCACTGCACGTGGATTTTGTTGAAATTTATAGACGTAAAGACGTCTTATCTCCTTGGCGAATGGTATGGAAAAGATCGCTTCAAGAGAGAGAAAACTACGGCTAACCCACGAGAAGTGTCTTCAGAGTCAGATAATTGGCTGAGTGCAACCATGGCTCAGCTGAACGGTTTAGCTTTTTTATCCTAAAGCTAAGCTTTGGATATTGTCTGATCTCTGAACCTTCTACCCGACAAAAAGGTTGCGACCCACAAAAGCAAAAAAATATATATATAGTAACATATCCATTCAACACCCACACCCCAACCACATATATTATAATTGTACATTAGAATATAACAAAGAGAATTATTGTAAAACTCACGTACACATATTAAAATTTAAGTACTAAACACATTAAATCTTAAGCGCAAATTGTAATCAAAGAACAAGAGCCCTTCGATTAACTTTGGCCATTAACGCACATGCCTAGTGTCATGTTTCAAGTCACCCCACACTTCAAAAGTACTGTTCCCACAGATCATAAACTAAACAATTGTCCCCAATTCTGAAATCTTAACGATAAACAATTCTCCCCCAATTCGGATATCTTAACGATAAACAAATCTCCCCCAAATCCAAAACGGGAACCAACTGAAATAATAAAGCCAACTGAAATAATAAAACCTTATTGCCCGAGTCACCGCTCACGCACTTGTCTCAGGATTCTCAAATTACCTCCTATTTTAAGAGAGCCCCTCTCTGCACGAGAGAACCAAAACTCATAGCTAAAACTCTCTTTAACACACTTCGCTCTTAAGCTTGCCTATATAAACGCGAAGACGTCCCCTTACAAGCGTTCAGTTCTGAGTATACTATCAATCGAGATAGTTTCGCCAAAGCCTCGTTTCGACTTTGAAACCCTATTATCCGACCAAGTGATAATCTAACGGCTCCGGTTCTTCCCTAGTTACTTTGGAAGTAAATAAAGTGTTCAAGTAAAAATCAAACAATCGTTGTTTTTTTTACTTGACCATAACTCTGAATCTGTTTCTGGCGCAGCCGGTAGGATAAAGAGAGTAAGTTGTGCGACTCGTTTACCGATATCAATCAAGTGACAAAGATCCTTGTACGACCAAGCGTATCTTTCGAGATTGAACCACGCGAATCGGCGCTAAAGTGAACGTGCATCGTAATACAATTGACTTTCATTATCCGCCAAAGAACTACGTGTAGTCGGTGGTTAACATACAAGAGTTAACCCACTGCATACAGAAAATAAAAGTGTAAAAACAAACAAAAACTCTGCAACATTTAAAACAAAACCAACCATGGCAACCGAACCAATCCAATTGTTGTCGGAGTCTCATCTCAACCAAGCCCTAAGCCAAATTAGGCAAGTGCCTTCGTTCAGCGGTAACACCCAAGAACTCAGCTCTTTCATCAGAAGGATCAACTTTATTCTTCAACTATACCCATCCACCGATGCCAGGCAAAAGCATGTATTCTTCAGCGCAATTGAAATGCAGATTGCGGGAGACGCCCAAAGAGTGTCACAATTATCTGAAGCTACAACATGGCCGGAATTGATGAACGCCCTCATCAACGAATACAAGACGCAAACACCCTGTGAAGAGCTGCTTCGCCAACTATATAACACACATTTCACTGGAAGTATTCGTAAGTTCGTTGAAGATATAGAATCTAAATCTTTCACAATATCAAACAAACTCGTGTTAGAAAATAATCATAATAATACTATATTATACACAAATGCATTAAACAATACAGTTAAAGATGTAATAATGAGGAAGTTGCCCGATAGGTTATTTATGACTCTTGCTAGACATGACATAACGACCGTATCCAAACTAAAACAAGTAGCACAATCAGAAGGTGTGTACGACATAGCTTTCAACGACCGAACAAAACCTCAAAATAGTTCCAACTCTAACACTAATTCACATCAAACCTCAAAGAATAAAGGGAAATATCAAAATTTCGCAAGCAATGCAATGCATAACTCAAACAACTCAAATTCAAATAATAGTTCAAAGCCTGCTGAATCAAGTCAGCAAGTCATGAGCGAATTCAAACAAAAATTAAGCCAAGGCAGAGCCCAAAATTCTATGAACCATCAACAACAAAGTGTTAATGCACCGAACCCCCTGTCAAACGGCAAAGAGATAGTACTAGTGGCCAATACAAAATGGACACAGGCGAAAATTTTCATCAACCAGCCTCGGAATCGGAAAGCGATTCGGAAGAGGAGGAAACCCATTCCTAAAAATTAAAATAAATAACATAACTCTTAAATGCCTCGTAGACACTGGTTCTTCCATTAACATCATGAAACAAAATTTCTTTAATTTCCCCGCAAAACCTTCCAAAATAAAAGTCCACACTATAAATGGTACTATAACGTTAACTCAAAGCGTTTCGTTGCATCCAAGCAACCTTTGTCCTACTAAGCAAACCTTCTATATTCATAATTTCTCAGAAAAATATGACCTACTATTAGGCAGAAATTACTTAGAGTCAACCAATACCCAAATTAACTATTCAACACAAACAGTCACTATAAACGGCTATCCATTCAAAATGTGGTACGACCACATTCAAACAGATGAGTCCAAGGTTACCAATGAGTGCCCCAAGTCATCTAACCCAGAGGAAGCCCCTCTAAATACTCCAAAAAAGGACAAAACTCTCCTGAAAATTAAGCGGAAACCCCACTTAAAACCAGATGAGTCCAAGGTTACCAATGAGTGCCCCAAGTCATCTGAACAAGAAGAGTCCAAGACCACCTATGAGTGTCCCAAGTCTTCTGAATTTGAGGAAACCCCTCTTATTACCCCCTTACCTAGAAAAAACCCTTCTAGAAATATCTTCTAACTACGCAATAGATGACGAGTTAAAAGAATCCAATGTATTCAGATTAGAACATCTAAATACAGAAGAAAGGGAACAACTTTCGCATGTTTTGCTCGAATACGGTGATATTCAGTACAAGGAAGGTGAAAATTTAACTTTCACGAGTACGATTAAGCATTCTATTCAAACAAAACACGAAGACCCTATTTATAAAAAACCGTACAAATATCCCACAGCATTTGACCAAGAGGTTAATAAACAAATAAACGAAATGATAGAACAAAAAATAATCAGGAAATCTAAGTCTCCATATTGTTCCCCAATTTGGATTGTCCCAAAGAAAAGCGACGCTTCGGGCAAACCAAAATTTCGATTAGTCATAGACTATCGCAGTCTCAATGAAATAACCATTGACGACAAATTTCCCATTCCAATAATGGATGAAATATTAGACAAGCTTGGACGTTGTCAATATTTCACAACCATCGATCTAGCTAAAGGTTTCCATCAAATCCAAATGGACCCACAGTCAATACCTAAAACAGCATTTTCAACAAAACATGGACATTACGAATATACTCGTATGCCCTTTGGTCTGAAAAATGCACCAGCAACATTTCAACGTTGCATGAACAACCTTCTAGAAGACTTAATCTATAAAGATTGTTTAGTTTATTTAGATGATATTATCATTTATTCTACTTCGTTAGAAGAACACATAATGTCACTAAAAAGGGATTTTGAAAAGCTACGATCAGCCAATTTAAAATTACAACTTGACAAATGTGAATTTCTGAAGAAAGAAACAGAATTTCTCGGTCACATCATCACAACAGATGGTATAAAACCAAACCCCAATAAAATAAATGCAATTGCCAATTTCCCCATTCCTAAAACCACAAAAGGAATAAAATCTTTTCTCGGACTCTGCGGATTCTACCGTAAGTTCATTCCGAATTTTGCAAAAATAGCAAAACCCATGACACTCAAACTAAAAAAAGGAGCAATTATTAATACAAAGGATGACGATTACATATCCGCCTTTGAAAAACTAAAGGTACTCATCACGTCCGATCCGATTCTAATATACCCTAACTTTGAACAGAAATTTTCACTTACAACAGAAGAAAAGGAACTATTAGCCATAGTATGGGCAACAAAATACTTTAGGTCTTACCTATTCGGAAGAAAATTCGACATATTAAGTGATCACAGACCACTCGTATGGCTAAGCAACATAAAAGATCCTAATACGAAGTTACAGAGATGGAAAATAAAATTGAACGAATATGACTATAATATCCAATACCTACCTGGTAAAGAAAATCATGTCGCCGACGCCCTATCCAGAATTCAAATTCAAGAAAACTTTCTAGGAGAAGACGACACAGTTTCCCTTGTTACAGCAGCGACAGTGCATAGCGCACAAGAAGACAATCAGAGTTATATTCCAATAACCGAAAGACCCCTTAACTATTACACAAGACAATTAGAATTCATAAGAGACGATCATGACGAAGTCCAAGTAATAAAATACTTTCATAGAACCAGAATAAAAATTAGTTATAAAGAAATGACAGATACCCTTGCTAAAGACCTAATCAAAGAATACCTCTGCACTAAAAAAAGTGTCATTTACTTCCCTAACGAAATTGACTTTCAAGTTTTTCAGAATGCGTATACTCAAATCATAACTCCCGACAATTTTACTAAAGTTATGAAGACTAGTGTTAAACTAATAGATATTCAAACATACGCCCAATTCAAGGAAATCATTCTCAAAACACATAAAGAATTATTACACCCTGGCATAGAAAAACTTACACTTCAGTTCAAAGAACTTTATTATTACCCCGATTACCAAAAACTCATTCAAAACATTATAAATGAATGCGAGATCTGTAACATCGCTAAAACCGAACATAGAAATACAAAGTTAGCCTTCGAAACAACCCCCGAAACTTTTAACCCCAGAGACAAGTATGTCATGGATTTCTACTTAGCAAATAATAAACAATTCCTATCATGTATTGACATTTATTCTAAATACGCCTCCTTGATAGAAGTAAACAGTCGAGATTGGCTCGAAGCCAAAAGAGCTATTTTGCGCATATTCAACGACATGGGTAAGCCTTTAGAAATAAAAGCCGACAAAGACTCCGCTTTCATGTGCACCGCACTTAAACTCTGGTTAGAATCAGAAGGAGTAGATCTAAACATAACAACCAGTAAAAATGGAATTTCTGATGTTGAGAGATTTCATAAAACTGTCAATGAAAAACTAAGAATAATAACAAGCGAAAACGAACCCGAAAACCAATTCACCAAATTTGAGAAAATACTTTACGTATACAACCACAAAACAAAACACAACACAACTGGTCGAACACCAGCAGAAATCTTCATTTTTGCAGGAACCCCTGCATATAATACACAACAAAATAAGACAAACAAAATCGACAAACTAAATGAAAATAGACAAGACTTCGGTATAGACACCAACTTCAAAGAATCCCCTCTAGTTAGATCAAAAACGACTACCCCATTCAAAAAGACAGGTAACATAAGACAAATAGATGATAAACATTATGAAGAAACAAATAGAGGTAGAAAAATCATACATTATAAATCTAAGTTTAAAAGGAAAAAGAAAATTAATAAAAGTAAATATAATACCGATAATTCCAGTTAATACACAGAACCTAGAAGTAACCCCCATCCATGCCAAAAACGGTTACCTTATTTTTCAAACTGGATCGATTGATTTGCCTATTAACTACGAATATCATTACCTATCTATTAATTTAACCAAAACCGAAAACACTTACAAAGAACTTATCAAACAAGCCCAATCATTTGAAAATTTACCACAAATTCAGTACCTATTAGAAAAACTCCATAGAGAAATGAATGGTATAAGAATCGCAAAACGCAGTAAACGCGGTCTTGTTAATTTTATGGGATCCATTTACAAATACTTATTTGGTACGTTAGATCAAGAAGACAAGGAAGAATTACAACAACAAATAGGTGACATTTCTAAAAATAATGTACAAATCAGTGAGCTTAACCACGTAATAGAAGCCATAAATGAAGGAATTGAACTAACCAACCATTTAAATAATATTTTTGACGGAGATCAAATGATAGCTTTAATAATTTTCAATTTACAACAATTCACCGAATACGTAGAAGACATAGAACTTGGTATGCAACTGACACGCCTAGGTATCTTTAACCCTAAACTTCTGAAACATGATTCATTAACCCACGTAAATTCTGAAAAACTTCTTAACATTAAAACATCTACTTGGCTTAAAGCTGACACTAACGAGATTCTGATAATATCCCAAATTCCAAGAGAAATAATTAAAAAACCAGTATTTGAAATAGTACCATACCCCGACGAAAAAGATAACATATTAACCGAAACAATACACGACAAATACTTTTCACATAATAATCAAACATACACAGCAAACTCTCAAAGCTTAGTCATAAATAAATGTATCGCAGGTATACTAAATCAGGTCACAACTCAATGTAGATACAGCAAAACACATTCTGAATTCGAAATAAAATATGTTGAACCTAATATAATCACAACTTGGAACCTTCCAAAGACCATTCTAAATCAAAATTGTATTAATAGGGAAATTATAATAGAAGGCAATAATATGATAAAAGCATTCAATTGTTCTGTTCAATTAGAGGAAATACTTATCACCAACACGATGTTAGATTATACCCAAACCGTCTATGTAAACAATAATGTAACAAAACTCGAACCGCTCGAATATATTCAAGCAAAAGAAATAATTGAACAACACACCCAATCGAATAATACCTTTCAAATAATAACACTTACAGCATTAACCATAATAGTCACACTCTTAATATTGTACTTCATTTATAAATACAAAACTATACCCCAAAAATTGATTGTAAAATTCAAAAACAAACATCAGAAAACGAAAATATCATAAATCCCGAAACAGAAAATAATTTACCCATTGTAAATTCTCCCGTATTATATCCCACAATTCACGCCTGAGGACAGGCTTTTTTCTTAAGGATGGGGAAGTAACATATCCATTCAACACCCACACCCCAACCACATATATTATAATTGTACATTAGAATATAACAAAGAGAATTATTGTAAAACTCACGTACACATATTAAAATTTAAGTACTAAACACATTAAATCTTAAGCGCAAATTGTAATCAAAGAACAAGAGCCCTTCGATTAACTTTGGCCATTAACGCACATGCCTAGTGTCATGTTTCAAGTCACCCCACACTTCAAAAGTACTGTTCCCACAGATCATAAACTAAACAATTGTCCCCAATTCTGAAATCTTAACGATAAACAATTCTCCCCCAATTCGGATATCTTAACGATAAACAAATCTCCCCCAAATCCAAAACGGGAACCAACTGAAATAATAAAGCCAACTGAAATAATAAAACCTTATTGCCCGAGTCACCGCTCACGCACTTGTCTCAGGATTCTCAAATTACCTCCTATTTTAAGAGAGCCCCTCTCTGCACGAGAGAACCAAAACTCATAGCTAAAACTCTCTTTAACACACTTCGCTCTTAAGCTTGCCTATATAAACGCGAAGACGTCCCCTTACAAGCGTTCAGTTCTGAGTATACTATCAATCGAGATAGTTTCGCCAAAGCCTCGTTTCGACTTTGAAACCCTATTATCCGACCAAGTGATAATCTAACGGCTCCGGTTCTTCCCTAGTTACTTTGGAAGTAAATAAAGTGTTCAAGTAAAAATCAAACAATCGTTGTTTTTTTTACTTGACCATAACTCTGAATCTGTTTCTATATATATATCTTTGCCTACTTTTAGGCTTACATTTTTATTGTATTCTTTAGGCGCCGCTACAGTCCGGCGGCCAAGAATTGAATATCCCTGAAGTTAAATTAGAACAAGTAAGAAAGCTACATTCGAGTATGCTCGACTGTAATATACCCGCTACCCAGCTGCTCGTACATCAAAATTATGTGAGGAACAATAAAGAACGGCCACAATTATATTTTGACCGTAAAAGGCCATGGACTTACAATATATTGGCATAGTCAAAATCTAAAATAACAAGTAAGAAACCTACATTAGAGTGTGCTCGACTGTAATATACCCGCTACCCAGCTGCTCGTACATCAAAATTATTTGCGGAACAATAAAGAACGACCACAATCATATTTTGACCGTAAAAGGCCATGGACTTACAATATTTATGCAAAGTCAAAATCTAAAATAAAACAAGTGAGAAAGCTACATTCGAGTGTGCTCGACTGTAATATACCCCCTACCCAGCTGCTCGTACATCATTTATTTGCAGAACAAAAAAAAAACGGCTACAATCATATTTTGACCGTAAAAAGCTATGGACTTACAATATTTATGCAAACTCAAAATCTAAAATAAAAACAAGTAAGAAAGCTACAGTCGAGTGTGCTCGACTGTAATATACCCGCTACCCAGCTGCTTGTACATAATTTATTTGCGGAACAAAGAAACGGCTACAATCATATTTTGACCGTAAAAGGCTATGGACTTATAATATTTATGCAAAGTCAAAATATAAAATAAAAAAAAAAAAAATTTTTGCATGCGGGCGGGACTCGAGCCCGTAAATGCATAATAGTACTGTTCGTTTTGCAGTCCACAACTTAACCCATTTCACCACCGTACACGCACACACGATGCGGCACAATGCTGCAAGCAGCGCTGCCGGCAGCGCTGCTTAAAGCTATGGAAAACGTTAAGCTGAATAACTTCTGTGTTTATTATCCGATTGTTACCAAATTTTCAGAGATCATTTGGCTAGCTATATTTATCATGTAAACCAAAAATGAACAATATGGCATCAAAATTGCACTTGTTATCAATGTTTTTTCGATTTGCGGGGGCGGAAGGGGGTGTGGCCAAAATCCAAAATAAACTTGATTAGCGTGCAATAAAAACACATATTGTCACCAAATTTGGTAGTCCTAGCTCTTATAATAGCTGAGATCTAGATTTTCACACGGACAGACAGACGGACAGACGGACATGGCTATATCGACTCGGCTGTTGATCCTGAGCCAGAATATATATACTTTATAGGGTCGGAGGTATCTCCTTCTGCCTATTACATATATTTTCGGTTTCAACAAAGTTATAAAACCCTTCTACTCTATGACTAGCGTGTATAAAAAACATTTTTGCACACATTTAATTTTTGATGCGGGCGGGACTCGAACCCGTAAATGCATAATAGTACTGTTCGTTTTGCAGTCAACAACTTAACCCATTTCACCACCGTACACGCACACACGATTCGCCACAATGCTGCAAGAAGCGCTGCCGACAGCTATGGAAAACGTTAAGCTGAATAACTTCTGTGTTTATTATCCGATTGTTACCAAATTTTCAGAGATCATCTGGCTATCTATATTCATCATGTTAACCGAAAATGAACAATATGGCATCAAAATTGCGCTTGTAATCAATGTTTTTTCGATTTATGGGGGCGTGGCCAAAATCCAAAATAAACTTGATCAGCGTGCAATAATAACACATATTGTCACCAAATTTGGTAGTCCTAGCTCTTATAATAGCTGAGATCTAGATTTTCACACGGACAGACAGACGGACAGACAGACGGACAGACAGACGGACAGACGCACAGACGGACATGGCTATATCGACTCGGCTGTTGATCCTGAGCCAGAATATATATACTTTATGGGGTCGGAGGTGTCTCCTTCTGCCTGTTACATACATTTTCGGTTTGAACAAAGTTATAATACCCTTAATGGGGTCGGAGGTGTCTCCTTCTGCCTGTTACATACATTTTCGGTTTGAACAAAGTTATAATACTCTTCTACTTTATGAGTAGGGGGTATAAAAAATAATTTTTTGCAAACTTTTACTTTTTGTTGCGGGTGGGACTCGAACCCATAAATGAACAATAGTTCTGTGCGTTATGCAGTCCACAACTCAACCCATTTCCCCACTGTACACGCACACACTATTCGGCACAATGCTCCAAGCAGAGCTGCCGGCAAAAGGAGTAAAAAGTATTGAAAACCTATAACTTTTATTCAGGTACAAAAAAAAAAAACCAAGATTTATCACTTAAACAGTAAAAATAATAATTTTACCTGTTGAAGACTATAAATCGAATACGTGCACGTAAAAAACGATATCTGCCCTTTTAATACCTCTTTATATACTTGAATGGAAAGTGTTCTAGAGCACTCTAACTTTTCATAAATTTTGTTAAATAAACGACCGATAGGTTCATCTATATGATATATCGGTCCGTACCGGCTCGTTCCGACTTATTTACAGCGGGCAGCAATAAGAAACAAGGCAGCAATAAGAAACAAGGTAGCTCAAAAAAGGAGTCAAAAACTTTTTTTTGGAAAAAATAAGAAAAGTTCGATCTCCCCCACCATGACACGCATGCATGCGGAATCGAACCTTGGACCCATTACCTAAGAGGTCCACCTCTTCTCAATTCGGCCATTAAGCCATTACGCAAATTTTCCCAAAGTTACATTATGAGACCATTCGGAAATTCTTCCACGACAAAAACAAAGTCTGAATGCATGATGCGTGTTGTTGTTGCTATTTATTCGCATAACTTAAACATACAATTAAATAAAAAATAAAAATAAAACAAGTAAGAAAGCTACATTCGAGTGTGCTCGACTATAATATACCCGCTACCCAGCTGCTCGTACATCATTTATTTGCGGAACAAAAAAAAACGGCTACAATCATATTTTGACCGTAAAAGGCTATGGACTTACAATATTTATGCAAAGTCAAAGTCTTAAATAAACAAGTAAGAAAGCTACAGTCGAGTGTGCTCGACTGTAATATACCCGCTACCCAGCTGCTCGTACATCACCCGCTACCCAGCTGCTCGTACATCATTTATTTGCGGAACAAAAAAAAACGGCTACATTCATATTTTGACCGTCAAAGGCTATGGACTTACAATATTTATGCAAAGTCAAAATCTAAAATAAAAAAAAACATTTTTGCACACATTTAATTTCTGTTGCGGGCGGGACTCGAACCCGTAAATGCATAATAGTACTGTTCGTTTTGCAGTCCACAACTTAACCCATTTCACCACCGTACACGCACACACGACTCGGCACAATGCTGCAAGCAGCGCTGCCGGCAGCGCTGCTTACAGCTATGGAAAACTTTAAGCTGAATAACTTCTGTGTTTATTATCCGATTGTTACCAAGTTTTCAGAGATCATTTGGCTAGCTATAGTAGTATACCGAAAATGAACAATATGGCATCAAAATTGCGCTTGTAATCAATGTTTTTTCGATTTACGGGGTTGGAAGGGGGCGTGGCCAAAATCCAAAATAAACTTGATCAGCGTGCAGTAATAACACATATTGTCACCAAATTTGGTAGTCCTAGCTCTTATAATAGCTGAGATCTAGATTTTCACACGGACAGACAGACTGACAAATGGACAGGCAGATAGACGGACAGACGGACATGGCTATATCGACTCAGCTGTTGATCCTGAGCCAGAATATATATACTTTATGGGGTCGCAGGTGTCTCCTTCTGCCTGTTACATACATTTTCGGTTTGAACAAAGTTATAATACCCTTCTACTCTATAAGTAGCGGGTATAAAAAAAAAACATTTTTGCACACATTTAATTTTTTATGCGGGCGGGACTCGAACCCGTAAATGCATAATAGTACTGTTCGTTTTGCAGTCCACAACTTAACCCATTTCACCACTGTACACGCACACACGATTCGGCACAATGCTGCAAGCAGCGCTGCCAGGCAGCGCTGCTTACAGCTATGGAAAACGTAAAGCTAAATAACTTCTGTGCTTATTATCCGATTGTTACCAAATTTTTAGATATCAGTTGGCTAGCTATATTTATCATGTAAACCGAAAATGAACAATATGGCATCAAAATTGCGCTTGTAATCAATGTTTTTTCGATTAACGCGGGCGGAAGGGGGCGTGGCCAAAATCCAAAATAAACTTGATCAGCGTGCAATAATAACACATATTGTCACCAAATTTGGTAGTCTTAGCTCTTATAATAGCTGAGATCTAGATTTTCACACAAACAGACAGACGGACAGACGGACATGGCTATATCGACTCGGCTGTTGATCCTGAGCCAGAATATATATACTTTATGGGGTCGCAGGTGTCTCCTTCTGCCTGTTACATACATTTTCGGTTTGAACAAAGTTATAATACCCTTCTACTCTATAAGTAGCGGGTAAAAAAAAAACATTTTTGCACACATTTAATTTTTGATGCGGGCGGGACTCGAACCCGTAAATGCATAATAGTACTGTTCGTTTTGCAGTCCACAACTTAACCCATTTCACCACTGTACACGCACACACGATTCGGCACAATGCTGCAAGCAGCGCTGCCGGCAGCGCTGCTTACAGCTATGGAAAACGTAAAGCTAAATAACTTCTGTGCTTATTATCCGATTGTTACCAAATTTTTAGATATCAGTTGGCTAGCTATATTTATCATGTAAACCGAAAATGAACAATATGGCATCAAAATTGCGCTTGTAATCAATGTTTTTTCGATTAACGCGGGCGGAAGGGGGCGTGGCCAAAATCCAAAATAAACTTGATCAGCGTGCAATAATAACACATATTGTCACCAAATTTGGTAGTCTTAGCTCTTATAATAGCTGAGATCTAGATTTTCACACAAACAGACAGACGGACAGACGGACATGGCTATATCGACTCGGCTGTTGATCCTGAGCCAGAATATATATACTTTATGGGGTCGCAGGTGTCTCCTTCTGCCTGTTACATACATTTTCGGTTTGAACAAAGTTATAATACCCTTCTACTCTATAAGTAGCGGGTATAAAAAAAAAAACATTTTTGCACACATTTAATTTTTGATGCGGGCGGGACTCGAACCCGTAAATGCATAATAGTACTGTTCGTTTTGCAGTCCACAACTTAACCCATTTCACCACTGTACACGCACACACGATTCGGCACAATGCTGCAAGCAGCGCTGCCGGCAGCGCTGCTTACAGCTATGGAAAACGTAAAGCTAAATAACTTCTGTGCTTATTATCCGATTGTTACCAAATTTTTAGATATCAGTTGGCTAGCTATATTTATCATGTAAACCGAAAATGAACAATATGGCATCAAAATTGCGCTTGTAATCAATGTTTTTTCGATTAACGCGGGCGGAAGGGGGGCGTGGCCAAAATCCAAAATAAACTTGATCAGCGTGCAATAATAACACATATTGTCACCAAATTTGGTAGTCTTAGCTCTTATAATAGCTGAGATCTAGATTTTCACACAAACAGACAGACGGACAGACGGACATGGCTATATCGACTCGGCTGTTGATCCTGAGCCAGAATATATATACTTTATGGGGTCGGAGATGTCTCCTTCTGCCTGTTACATACATTTTCGGTTTGAACAAAGTTATAATACCCTTCTACTCTATGAGTAGCGGGTATAAAACAAACATTTTTGCACACATTTAATTTTTGATGCGGGCGGGACTCGAACCCGTAAATGCATAATAGTACTGTTCGTTTTGCAGTCCACAACTTAACCCATTTCACCACCGTACACGCACACACGACTCGGCACAATGAGGCAAGGAGCGCTGCCGGCATCGCTACTTACAGCTATGGAAAACGTTAAGGTGAATAACTTCTGTGTTTATTATCCGATTGTTACCAAATTTTCAGAGATCAGTTGGCTAGCTATAGTTATCATGTAAACCGAAAATGAACAATATGGCATCAAAATTGCGCTTGTAATCAATGTTTTTTCGATTTACGGGGGCGGAAGGGGGCGTGGCCAAAATCCAAAATAAACTTGAACAGCGTGCAATAATAACACATATTGTCACCAAATTTGGTAGTCTTAGCTCTTATAATAGCTGAGATCTAGATTTTCACACGGACAGACAGACGGACAGACGGACATGGCTATTTCGACTCGGCTGTTGATCCTGAGCCAGAATATATATACTTTATGGGGTTGGAGGTATCACCATCTGCCTGTTACATACATTTTCGGTTTGAACAAAGTTATAATACCCTTCTGCTCTATGAGTAGCGGGTATAAAAATATGAGAAAAAGCTGCGCTCTAACAATCCCATACAAATGATTTAAGAGACTGTCACTTCTCCACTTGTTGACTAAGTTCATTGTGAGCCATTAAAAAAATTTTAAATAAAATCCACGACCACCAATTAATACATATTCAAAAATTAAAGTAATAGTTCTTAAAAAAAAAAAAAGAAAAATCTTAAGCGGCATGAACTGGGAATCGAACCACGCTGTCGGTTCAGGAGTTCATCGCTTTTCCATTAAGGTACTGACGCTGTTTTCCAACAACTGCAAAAATTTGCATTGTAAGGCGTTCTTATTATTTCCTGTACAAATAAAGAATTTGCGCTGCCGGCAGAGCTGCTTACAGCTATGGAAAACGTTAAGCTGAATAACTTCTGTGTTTATTATCCGATTGTTACCAAATTTTCAGAGATCAGTTGGCTAGCTATGGTTATCATGTAAACCGAAAATGAACAATATGGCATCAAAATTGCACTTGTAATCAATGTTTTTCGATTTACGGGGGCGGAAGGGGGCGTGGCCAAAATCCAAAATAACCAAATTTGGTAGTTCTAGTTCTTATAATAGCTGAGATCTAGATTTTCACACGGACAGACAGACGGACAGATAAACAGACGGACAGACGGACAGACGGACATGGGTATATCGACTCGGCTGTTGATCCTGAGCCAGATTATATATACTTTATGGGGTCGGAAGTGTCTCCTTCTGCCTGGT
>JAEIGP010000665.1:0-57039 GCA_018904095.1 Zaprionus ghesquierei
ATTGCTCATTTTCGGTTTATATGATAACTATAGCTAGCCAGATAATCTCTGAAAATTTGGTAACAATCGGATAATAAACACAGAAGTTATTTAGCTTAACGTTTTCCATAGCTAGCTTTAAAAAAAGGCGGCATCGCAAATTCTTTATTTGTACAGGAAACAACAAGAATGCCTTACAATGCAAATTTTTGCAGTTGTTGGATAACAGCGTCAGTAGCTTAGTGAAAAAGCGATGAACTCCTGAACCGACAGGCCCGTGGTTCGATTCCCAGTTCATGCCGCTTAAGCTTTTTGCTTTTTATACCCGCTACTCATAGAGTAGAAGGGTATTATAACTTTGTTCAAA
Source organism: Zaprionus ghesquierei (assembly GCA_018904095.1). Taxonomy (NCBI): domain Eukaryota; kingdom Metazoa; phylum Arthropoda; class Insecta; order Diptera; family Drosophilidae; genus Zaprionus; species Zaprionus ghesquierei. The sequence goes on from JAEIGP010000665.1 coordinate 347, forward strand.
CCGAAAATGTATGTAACAGGCAAAAGGAGACACCTCCGGCCCTATAAAGTATATATATTCTGGCTCAGGATCAACAGCCGAGTCGACATAGCCATGTCCGTCTGTCCATCCGTCTGTCTGTCTGTCTGTCCGTCTGTCTGTCCGTGTGAAAATCTAGATCTCAGCTATTATAAGAGCTAGAACTACCAAATTTGGTGACAGTATGTGTTATAATTGCACGCTGATCAAGTTAATTTTGGATTTTGGCCACGCCCCAAGCGCAATTATGACGCCATATTGCTCATTTTCGGTTTATATGATAACTATAGCTAGCCAGATAATCTCTGAAAATTTGGTAACAATCGGATAATAGACACAGAAGTTATTTAGCTTAACGTTTTCCATAGCTGTAAGTAGTAGCCGGCATCGCAAATTCATTATTTGTACAGGAAACAACAAGAATGCCTTACAATGCAAATTTTTGCAGTTGTTGGATAACAAAGTCAGTAGCTTAGTGGAAAAGCGATGAACTCCTGAACCGACGATTCCCGGTTAATGCGTTAAGCTTTTTCTTTTTATACCCGCTACTCATAGAGTAGAAGGGTATTAATCGAATCGAAAAAAATTGATTACAAGCGCAATTTTGATGCCATATTGTTCATTTTCGGTTTACATGATAACTATGGCTAGCCAGATGATCTCTGAAAATTTGGTAACAATCGGATAATAAACACAGAAGTTATTCAGCTTAATCGTTGTTCCACACCGGAAAAGCGCCCCCCCCAGCGCCCCGCGGCATTGTGTCGAATCGTGTGTACGGTGGTGAAATGGGTTAAGTTGTGGACTGCAAAACGAACAGTACTATTTTGCATTTTTTACGGGTTCGAGTCGCGCCCGCATCAAAAATTAAATGTGTGCAAAAATGTTTTTTTTTTATACCCGCTACTCATAAAATAGAAGGGTATTTTAACTTTGTTCAAACCGAAAATGTATGTAACCGGCACAAGGAGACACCTCAGACCCCATAAAGTATATATATTCTGGCTCAGGATCAACAGCCGAGTCGATATTGCCATGTCCGTCTGTCCGTCTGTCTGTCTGTCCGTCTGTCCGTCTGTCTGTCCGTGTGAAAATCTAGATCTCAGCTATTATAAGAGCTAGGATTACCAAATTTGGTGACAATATGTGTTATTATTGCACGCTGATCAAGTTTATTTTGGATTTTGGCCACGCCCCCTTCCACCCCTGTAATTCGAAAAAAATTGATTACAAGCGCAATTTTGATGCCATATTGTTCATTTTCGGTTTTCATGATAACTATGGCTAGCCAGATGATCTCTGAAAATTTGGTAACAATCGGATAATAAACACAGAAGTTATTCAGCTTAACGTTTTCCATAGCTGTAAGCAGCGCTGCCGGCAGCGCTGCTTGCAGCATTGTGTCGAATCGTGTGTGCGTGTACGGTGGTGAAATGGGTTAAGTTGTGGACTGCAAAACGAACAGTACTATTATGCATTTACAGGTTCGAGTCCCGCCCGCATCAAAAATTAAATGTATGCAAAAATGTTTTTTTTTATACCCGCTACTCATAGAGTAGAAGGGTATTATAACTTTGTTCAAACCGAAAATGTATGTAACAGGCACAAGGAGACACCTCAGACCCCATAAAGTATATATATTCTGGCTCAGGATCAACAGCCGAGTCGATATAGCCATGTCCGTCTGTCCGTCTGTCTGTCCGTGTGAAAATCTAGATCTCAGCTATTATAAGAGCTAGGATTACCAAATTTGGTGACAATATGTGTTATTATTGCACGCTGATCAAGTTTATTTTGGATTTTGGCCACGCCCCCTTCCACCCCTATAATTCGAAAAAAATTGATTACAAGCGCAATTTTGATGCCATATTGTTCATTTTCGGTTTCCATGATAACTATGGCTAGCCAGATGATCTCTGAAAATTTGGTAACAATCGGATAATAAACACAGAAGTTATTCAGCTTAACGTTTTCCATAGCTGTAAGCAGCGCTGCCGGCAGCGCTGCTTGCAGCATTGTGTCGAATCGTGTGTGCGTGTACGGTGGTGAAATGGGTTAAGTTGTGGACTGCAAAACGAACAGTACTATTATGCATTTACAGGTTCGAGTCCCGCCCGCATCAAAAATTAAATGTATGCAAAAATGTTTTTTTTTATACCCGATACTCATAGAGTAGAAGGGTATTATAACTTTGTTCAAACCGAAAATGTATGTAACAGGCACAAGGAGACACCTCAGACCCCATAAAGTATATATATTCTGGCTCAGGATCAACAGCCGAGTCGATATTGCCATGTCCGTCTGTCCGTCTTCTGTCTGTCCGTCTGTCCGTCTGTCTGTCCGTGTGAAAATCTAGATCTCAGCTATTATAAGAGCTAGGATTACCAAATTTGGGGACAAAATGTGTTATTATTGCACGCTGATCAAGTTTATTTTGGATTTTGGCCACGCCCCCTTCCGCCCCTGTAAATCGAAAAAAATTGATTACAAGCGCAATTTTGATGCCATATTGTTCATTTTCGGTTTCCATGATAACTATGGCTAGCCAGATGATCTCTGAAAATTTGGTAACAATCGGATAATAAACACAGAAGTTATTCAGCTTAACGTTTTCCATAGCTGTAAGCAGCGCTGCCGGCAGCGCTGCTTGCAGCATTGTGTCGAATCGTGTGTACGGTGGTGAAATGGGTTAAGTTGTGGACTGCAAAACGAACAGTACTATTTTGCATTTACGGGTTCGAGTCCCGCCCGCATCAAAAATTAAATGTGTGCAAAAATGTTTTTTTTTTATACCCGCTACTCATAGAGTAGAAGGGTATTATAACTTTGTTCAAACCGAAAATGTATGTAACAGGCACAAGGAGACACCTCCGACCCCATAAAGTATATATATTCTGGCTCAGGATCAACAGCCGAGTCGATATAGCCATGTCCGTCTGTCCGTCTGTCTGTCCGTGTGAAAATCTAGATCTCAGCTATTATAAGAGCTAGGACTACCAAATTTGGTGACAATATGTGTTATTATTGCACGCTGATCAAGTTTATTTTGGATTTTGGCCACGCCCCCTTCCACCCCTGTAATTCGAAAAAATTGATTACAAGCGCAATTTTGATGCCATATTGTTCATTTTCGGTTTTCATGATAACTATGGCTAGCCAGATGATCTCTGAAAATTTGGTAACAATCGGATAATAAACACAGAAGTTATTCAGCTTAACGTTTTCCATAGCTGTAAGCAGCGCTGCCGGCAGCGCTGCTTGCAGCATTGTGCCGAATCGTGTGTGCGTGTACGGTGGTGAAATGGGTTAAGTTGTGGACTGCAAAACGAACAGTACTATTATGCATTTACAGGTTCGAGTCCCGCCCGCATCAAAAATTAAATGTATGCAAAAATGTTTTTTTTTTATACCCGATACTCATAGAGTAGAAGGGTATTATAACTTTGTTCAAACCGAAAATGTATGTAACAGGCACAAGGAGACACCTCAGACCCCATACAGTATATATATTCTGGCTCAGGATCAACAGCCGAGTCGATATTGCCATGTCCGTCTGTCCGTCTGTCCGTCTGTCTGTCTGTCCGTCTGTCCGTCTGTCTGTCCGTGTGAAAATCTAGATCTCAGCTATTATAAGAGCTAGGATTACCAAATTTGGGGACAAAATGTGTTATTATTGCACGCTGATCAAGTTTATTTTGGATTTTGGCCACGCCCCCTTCCGCCCCTGTAAATCGAAAAAATTGATTACAAGCTCAATTTTGATGCCATATTGTTCATTTTCGGTTTCCATGATAACTATGGCTAGCCAGATGATCTCTGAAAATTTGGTAACAATCGGATAATAAACACAGAAGTTATTCAGCTTAACGTTTTCCATAGCTGTAAGCAGCGCTGCCGGCAGTAGAGTAGAAGGGTATTATAACATTGTTCAAACCGAAAATGTATGTAACAGGCCAAGGAGACACCTCAGACCCCATAAAGTATATATATTCTGGCTCAGGATCAACAGCCGAGTCGATATTGCCATGTCCGTCTGTCCGTCTGTCTGTCTGTCCGTCTGTCCGTCTGTCTGTCCGTGTGAAAATCTAGATCTCAGCTATTATAAGAGCTAGGATTACCAAATTTGGGGACAAAATGTGTTATTATTGCACGCTGATCAAGTTTATTTTGGATTTTGGCCACGCCCCCTTCCGCCCCTGTAAATCGAAAAAAATTGATTACAAGCGCAATTTTGATGCCATATTGTTCATTTTCGGTTTTCCATGATAACTATGGCTAGCCAGATGATCTCTGAAAATTTGGTAACAATCGGATAATAAACACAGAAGTTATTCAGCTTAACGTTTTCCATAGCTTAATGCTGTAAGCAGCGCTGCTTGCAGCATTGTGTCGAATCGTGTCGTGTACGGTGGTGAAATGGGTTAAGTTGTGGACTGCAAAACGAACAGTACTATTTTGCATTTACGGGTTCGAGTCCCGCCCGCATCAAAAATTAAATGTATGCAAAAATGTTTTTTTTTATACCCGCTACTCATAGAGTAGAAGGGTATTATAACTTTGTTCAAACCGAAAATGTATGTAACAGGCACAAGGAGACACCTCAGACCCCATAAAGTATATATATTCTGGCTCAGGATCAACAGCCGAGTCGATATTGCCATGTCCGTCTGTCCGTCTGTCCGTCTGTCCGTCTGTCTGTCCGTGTGAAAATCTAGATCTCAGCTATTATAAGAGCTAGGATTACCAAATTTGGTGACAATATGTGTTATTATTGCACGCTGATCAAGTTTATTTTGGATTTTGGCCACGCCCCCTTCCGCCCCTGTAAATCGAAAAAAATTGATTACAAGCGCAATTTTGATGCCATATTGTTCATTTTCGGTTTCCATGATAACTATGGCTAGCCAGATGATCTCTGAAAATTTGGTAACAATCGGATAATAAACACAGAAGTTATTCAGCTTAACGTTTTCCATAGCTGTAAGCAGCGCTGCCGGCAGCGCTGCTTGCAGCATTGTGTCGAATCGTGTGTGCGTGTACGGTGGTGAAATGGGTTAAGTTGTGGACTGCAAAACGAACAGTACTATTATGCATTTACAGATTCGAGTCCCGCCCGCATCAAAAATTAAATGTATGCAAAAATGTTTTTTTTTTATACCCGCTACTCATAGAGTAGAAGGGTATTATAACTTTGTTCAAACCGAAAATGTATGTAACAGGCACAAGGAGACACCTCCGACCCCATAAAGTATATATATTCTGGCTCAGGATCAACAGCCGAGTCGATATTGCCATGTCCGTCTGTCCGTCTGTCCGTCTGTCCGTCTGTCCGTCTGTCTGTCCGTGTGAAAATCTAGATCTCAGCTATTATAAGAGCTAGGATTACCAAATTTGGGGACAAAATGTGTTATTATTGCACGCTGATCAAGTTTATTTTGGATTTTGGCCACGCCCCCTTCCGCCCCTGTAAATCGAAAAAAATTGATTACAAGCGCAATTTTGATGCCATATTGTTCATTTTCGGTTTCCATGATAACTATGGCTAGCCAGATGATCTCTGAAAATTTGGTAACAATCGGATAATAAACACAGAAGTTATTCAGCTTAACGTTTTCCATAGCTGTAAGCAGCGCTGCTGGCAGCGCTGCTTGCAGCATTGTGTCGAATCGTGTGTGCGTGTACGGTGGTGAAATGGGTTAAGTTGTGGACTGCAAAACGAACAGTACTATTTTGCATTTACGGGTTCGAGTCCCGCCCGCATCAAAAATTAAATGTGTGCAAAAATGTTTTTTTTTTATACCCGCTACTCATAGAGTAGAAGGGTATTATAACTTTGTTCAAACCGAAAATGTATGTAACAGGCAGAAGGAGACACCTCCGACCCCATAAAGTATATATATTCTGGCTCAGGATCAACAGCCGAGTCGATATAGCCATGTCCGTCTGTCTGTCCGTGTGAAAATCTAGATCTCAGCTATTATAAGAGCTAGGACTACCAAATTTGGTGACAATATGTGTTATTATTGCACGCTGATCAAGTTTATTTTGGATTTTGGCCACGCCCCCTTCCACCCCTGTAATTCGAAAAAAATTGATTACAAGCGCAATTTTGATGCCATATTGTTCATTTTCGGTTTTCATGATAACTATGGCTAGCCAGATGATCTCTGAAAATTTGGTAACAATCGGATAATAAACACAGAAGTTATTCAGCTTAACGTTTTCCATAGCTGTAAGCAGCGCTGCCGGCAGCGCTGCTTGCAGCATTGTATCGAATCGTGTGTGCGTGTACGGTGGTGAAATGGGTTAAGTTGTGGACTGCAAAACGAACAGTACTATTATGCATTTACAGGTTCGAGTCCCGCCCGCATCAAAAATTAAATGTATGCAAAAATGTTTTTTTTTATACCCGATACTCATAGAGTAGAAGGGTATTATAACTTTGTTCAAACCGAAAATGTATGTAACAGGCACAAGGAGACACCTCAGACCCCATAAAGTATATATATTCTGGCTCAGGATCAACAGCCGAGTCGATATTGCCATGTCCGTCTGTCCGTCTGTCCGTCTGTCTGTCTGTCCGTCTGTCCGTCTGTCTGTCCGTGTGAAAATCTAGATCTCAGCTATTATAAGAGCTAGGATTACCAAATTTGGGGACAAAATGTGTTATTATTGCACGCTGATCAAGTTTATTTTGGATTTTGGCCACGCCCCCTTCCGCCCCTGTAAATCGAAAAAATTGATTACAAGCTCAATTTTGATGCCATATTGTTCATTTTCGGTTTCCATGATAACTATGGCTAGCCAGATGATCTCTGAAAATTTGGTAACAATCGGATAATAAACACAGAAGTTATTCAGCTTAACGTTTTCCATAGCTGTAAGCAGCGCTGCCGGCAGTAGAGTAGAAGGGTATTATAACATTGTTCAAACCGAAAATGTATGTAACAGGCACAAGGAGACACCTCAGACCCCATAAAGTATATATATTCTGGCTCAGGATCAACAGCCGAGTCGATATTGCCTGTTTATATTCTGGCTGTCCGTCTTGCCTGTCCGTCTGTCCGTCTGTCTGTCCGTGTGAAAATCTAGATCTCAGCTATTATAAGAGCTAGGATTACCAAATTTGGGGACAAAATGTGTTATTATTGCACGCTGATCAAGTTTATTTTGGATTTTGGCCACGCCCCCTTCCGCCCCTGTAAATCGAAAAAAATTGATTACAAGCGCAATTTTGATGCCATATTGTTCATTTTCGGTTTACATGATAACTATGGCTAGCCAGATGATCTCTGAAAATTTGGTAACAATCGGATAATAAACACAGAAGTTATTCAGCTTAACGTTTTCCATAGCTGTAAGCAGCGCTGCCGGCAGCGCTGCTTGCAGCATTGTGTCGAATCGTGTGTACGGTGGTGAAATGGGTTAAGTTGTGGACTGCAAAACGAACAGTACTATTTTGCATTTACGGGTTCGAGTCCCGCCCGCATCAAAAATTAAATGTGTGCAAAAATGTTTTTTTTTTTTACCCGCTACTCATAGAGTAGAAGGGTATTATAACTTTGTTCAAACCGAAAATGTATGTAACAGGCACAAGGAGACACCTCAGACCCCATAAAGTATATATATTCTGGCTCAGGATCAACAGCCGAGTCGATATAGCCATGTCCGTCTGTCCGTCTGTCTGTCCGTGTGAAAATCTAGATCTCAGCTATTATAAGAGCTAGGACTACCAAATTTGGTGACAATATGTGTTATTATTGCACGCTGATCAAGTTTATTTTGGATTTTGGCCACGCCCCCTTCCACCCCTGTAAATCGAAAAAAATTGATTACAAGCGCAATTTTGATGCCATATTGTTCATTTTCGGTTTTCATGATAACTATGGCTAGCCAGATGATCTCTGAAAATTTGGTAACAATCGGATAATAAACACAGAAGTTATTCAGCTTAACGTTTTCCATAGCTGTAAGCAGCGCTGCCGGCAGCGCTGCTTGCAGCATTGTGTCGAATCGTGTGTGCGTGTACGGTGGTGAAATGGGTTAAGTTGTGGACTGCAAAACGAACAGTACTATTTTGCATTTACAGGTTCGAGTCCCGCCCGCATCAAAAATTAAATGTATGCAAAAATGTTTTTTTTTATACCCGATACTCATAGAGTAGAAGGGTATTATAACTTTGTTCAAACCGAAAATGTATGTAACAGGCACAAGGAGACACCTCAGACCCCATAAAGTATATATATTCTGGCTCAGGATCAACAGCCGAGTCGATATTGCCATGTCCGTCTGTCCGTCTGTCCGTCTGTCTGTCCGTGTGAAAATCTAGATCTCAGCTATTATAAGAGCTAGGATTACCAAATTTGGTGACAATATGTGTTATTATTGCACGCTGATCAAGTTTATTTTGGATTTTGGCCACGCCCCCTTCCACCCCTGTAAATCGAAAAAAATTGATTACAAGCGCAATTTTGATGCCATATTGTTCATTTTCGGTTTTCATGATAACTATGGCTAGCCAGATGATCTCTGAAAATTTGGTAACAATCGGATAATAAACACAGAAGTTATTCAGCTTAACGTTTTCCATAGCTGTAAGCAGCGCTGCCGGCAGCGCTGCTTGCAGCATTGTGTCGAATCGTGTGTGCGTGTACGGTGGTGAAATGGGTTAAGTTGTGGACTGCAAAACGAACAGTACTATTATGCATTTACAGGTTCGAGTCCCGCCCGCATCAAAAATTAAATGTATGCAAAAATGTTTTTTTTTATACCCGATACTCATAGAGTAGAAGGGTATTATAACTTTGTTCAAACCGAAAATGTATGTAACAGGCACAAGGAGACACCTCAGACCCCATAAAGTATATATATTCTGGCTCAGGATCAACAGCCGAGTCGATATAGCCATGTCCGTCTGTCCGTCTGTCTGTCTGTCCGTCTGTCCGTCTGTCTGTCCGTGTGAAAATCTAGATCTCAGCTATTATAAGAGCTAGGATTACCAAATTTGGGGACAAAATGTGTTATTATTGCACGCTGATCAAGTTTATTTTGGATTTTGGCCACGCCCCCTTCCGCCCCTGTAAATCGAAAAAAATTGATTACAAGCGCAATTTTGATGCCATATTGTTCATTTTCGGTTTCCATGATAACTATGGCTAGCCAGATGATCTCTGAAAATTTGGTAACAATCGGATAATAAACACAGAAGTTATTCAGCTTAACGTTTTCCATAGCTGTAAGCAGCGCTGCCGGCAGCGCTGCTTGCAGCATTGTGTCGAATCGTGTGTGCGTGTACGGTGGTGAAATGGGTTAAGTTGTGGACTGCAAAACGAACAGTACTATTATGCATTTACGGGTTCGAGTCCCGCCCGCATCAAAAATTAAATGTGTGCAAAAATGTTTTTTTATACCCGATACTCATAGAGTAGAAGGGTATTATAACTTTGTTCAAACCGAAAATGTATGTAACAGGCACAAGGAGACACCTCAGACCCCATAAAGTATATATATTCTGGCTCAGGATCAACAGCCGAGTCGATATTGCCATGTCCGTCTGTCCGTCTGTCTGTCTGTCCGTCTGTCCGTCTGTCTGTCCGTGTGAAAATCTAGATCTCAGCTATTATAAGAGCTAGGATTACCAAATTTGGGGACAAAATGTGTTATTATTGCACGCTGATCAAGTTTATTTTGGATTTTGGCCACGCCCCCTTCCGCCCCTGTAAATCGAAAAAATTGATTACAAGCGCAATTTTGATGCCATATTGTTCATTTTCGGTTTCCATGATAACTATGGCTAGCCAGATGATCTCTGAAAATTTGGTAACAATCGGATAATAAACACAGAAGTTATTCAGCTTAACGTTTTCCATAGCTGTAAGCAGCGCTGCCGGCAGCGCTGCTTGCAGCATTGTGTCGAATCGTTGTGTACGGTGGTGAAATGGGTTAAGTTGTGGACTGCAAAACGAACAGTACTATTTTGCATTTACGGGTTCGAGTCCCGCCCGCATCAAAAATTAAATGTGTGCAAAAATGTTTTTTTTTTATACCCGCTACTCATAGAGTAGAAGGGTATTATAACTTTGTTCAAACCGAAAATGTATGTAACAGGCACAAGGAGACACCTCAGACCCCATAAAGTATATATATTCTGGCTCAGGATCAACAGCCGAGTCGATATAGCCATGTCCGTCTGTCCGTCTGTCTGTCCGTGTGAAAATCTAGATCTCAGCTATTATAAGAGCTAGGACTACCAAATTTGGTGACAATATGTGTTATTATTGCACGCTGATCAAGTTTATTTTGGATTTTGGCCACGCCCCCTTCCACCCCTGTAATTCGAAAAAAATTGATTACAAGCGCAATTTTGATGCCATATTGTTCATTTTCGGTTTTCCATGATAACTATGGCTAGCCAGATGATCTCTGAAAATTTGGTAACAATCGGATAATAAACACAGAAGTTATTCAGCTTAACGTTTTCCATAGCTGTAAGCAGCGCTGCCGGCAGCGCTGCTTGCAGCATTGTGTCGAATCGTGTGTGCGTGTACGGTGGTGAAATGGGTTAAGTTGTGGACTGCAAAACGAACAGTACTATTATGCATTTACAGGTTCGAGTCCCGCCCGCATCAAAAATTAAATGTATGCAAAAATGTTTTTTTTTTATACCCGATACTCATAGAGTAGAAGGGTATTATAACTTTGTTCAAACCGAAAATGTATGTAACAGGCACAAGGAGACACCTCAGACCCCATACAGTATATATATTCTGGCTCAGGATCAACAGCCGAGTCGATATTGCCATGTCCGTCTGTCCGTCTGTCCGTCTGTCCGTCTGTCCGTCTGTCTGTCCGTGTGAAAATCTAGATCTCAGCTATTATAAGAGCTAGGATTACCAAATTTGGGGACAAAATGTGTTATTATTGCACGCTGATCAAGTTTATTTTGGATTTTGGCCACGCCCCCTTCCGCCCCTGTAAATCGAAAAAATTGATTACAAGCGCAATTTTGATGCCATATTGTTCATTTTCGGTTTCCATGATAACTATGGCTAGCCAGATGATCTCTGAAAATTTGGTAACAATCGGATAATAAACACAGAAGTTATTCAGCTTAACGTTTTCCATAGCTGTAAGCAGCGCTGCCGGCAGCGCTGCTTGCAGCATTGTGTCGAATCGTGTGTGCGTGTACGGTGGTGAAATGGGTTAAGTTGTGGACTGCAAAACGAACAGTACTATTATGCATTTACAGGTTCGAGTCCCGCCCGCATCAAAAATTAAATGTATGCAAAAATGTTTTTTTTTTATACCCGCTACTCATAGAGTAGAAGGGTATTATAACTTTGTTCAAACCGAAAATGTATGTAACAGGCACAAGGAGACACCTCAGACCCCATAAAGTATATATATTCTGGCTCAGGATCAACAGCCGAGTCGATATTGCCATGTCCGTCTTCGTCTGTCTGTCTGTCCGTCTGTCCGTCTGTCTGTCCGTGTGAAAATCTAGATCTCAGCTATTATAAGAGCTAGGATTACCAAATTTGGGGACAAAATGTGTTATTATTGCACGCTGATCAAGTTTATTTTGGATTTTGGCCACGCCCCCTTCCGCCCCTGTAAATCGAAAAAAATTGATTACAAGCTCAATTTTGATGCCATATTGTTCATTTTCGGTTTCCATCATAACTATGGCTAGCCAGATGATCTCTGAAAATTTGGTAACAATCGGATAATAAACACAGAAGTTATTCAGCTTAACGTTTTCCATAGCTGTAAGCAGCGCTGCCGGCAGTGCTGCTTGCAGCATTGTGTCGAATCGTGTGTGCGTGTACGGTGGTGAAATGGGTTAAGTAATGTATGCAAAAATGTTTTTTTTTTATACCCGCTACTCATAGAGTAGAAGGGTATTATAACTTTGTTCAAACCGAAAATGTATGTAACAGGCACAAGGAGACACCTCCGACCCCATAAAGTATATATATTCTGGCTCAGGATCAACAGCCGAGTCGATATAGCCATGTCCGTCTGTCTGTCCGTGTAAAAATCTAGATCTCAGCTATTATAAGACCTAGGACTACCAAATTTGGTGACAAAATTTATTATTTTTGCACGCTGATCAAGTTTATTTTGGATTTTGGCCACGGCCCCTTTCGCCCTTGTAAATAAAAAGAAATTGATTACAAGCGCAATTTTTATGTCATATTATTCATTTTCGGTTTATATGATAACTATAGCTAGCCAGATGATCTCTGAAAATTTGGTAACAATCGGATAATAAACACAGAAGTTATTCAGCTTAACGTTTTCCATAGCTGTAAGCAGCGCTGCCGGCAGCGCAAATTCTTTATTTGTACAGGAAATAATAAGAATGCCTTACAATGCAAATTTTTGCAGTTGTTGGATAACAGCGTCAGTAAAAAAGCGACGAACTCCTGAACCGAGAGGCCCGTGGTTCGATTCCCAGTTCATGCCACTGAAGCTTTTTCTTTTTTTTTAAGAACTTTTTCTTTAATTATTGAACATGCATTAATTGGTGGTCGTGCATTTTATTTAAAATTTTTTTAATGGCTCACAATGAACTAAGTTAACAAGTGGAGAAGTGACAGTCTCTTAAATCAGCTGTGTGCGATTGTTAGAGCGCAACTTTTTCTTATATTTTATGATTTAATTGAATTTTTAAGTTATGAGAATAAAAAGCAACAATAACACGCATCATGCATTCAGACTTTGTTTTTGTCGTGCAAGAATTTCCGAATGGTCTCTTAATGTAACTTTGTCGAAATTTGCGTAATGGCTTAATGATCGAATGGAGAAGTGGTGGACCTCTTCGGTAATGGGTCAAAGGTTCGATTCCGCATGCATGCGTATCATGGTGGGGGAGATCGAACTTTTCTTATTTTTTGCAACTAAAAGTTTTTGCCTCCCTATTTGAGCTACCTTAATGAAACTTTGTATACATGTTTCTTACTGCTGGCCGCTGTAAATAAGTCGGAACGAGCCGGTACGGACCGATACATCGTATAGATGCCATAAAACCTATCGGTCGTTTTTTTGACATTTATTAAAAGTTAGAGTGCTCTAGAAAACTTTCCATTCAAGTATATAAAGAATTATTAAAAGGGCATATATTGTTTTATACATGCACGTATTTGGTTTATAGTCTTAAACAGGTAGAATTATTATTTTTACTGTTTAAGTGATAAATCTTGGATTTTTTTTGTACCTGAATAAAAGTTAAACGTTTTCAATACTTTTTACTCCTTTTGCCGGTAGCTCTGCTTGCAGCATTGTGCCGAATAGTGTGTGCGTGTACGGTGGTGAAATGGGTTAAGTTGTGGACTGCATAACGAAGAGAACTATTATGCATTTACGTCCCACCCGCATCAAAAATTAAATGTGTGCAAAAAAATTTATTTTTTATTTTAGACTTTGACTTTGGATAAATATTGTAAGTCCATGGCCGTTTACTTTAAAAATATGAGTGTAGCCGTTCTTTATTGTTCCGCAAATAATTTTGATGTACGAGCAGCTGGGTAGCGGGTATATTACAGTCGGAGATACTCGAATGTAGCTTTCTTACTTGTTTTAAAATAAAATTGTACTTTGAATTGGTCAAACGTTTGCTATTGTGCTCCGATTAAATTGATTTAAAATGGATTTTAAAGTTGAAGGTATTATTTTTTTATGTTGTTGCTTATAATAAACTTGAATGTCATTTTGTCCTGTGAAAATATTTTGATTGAACTAATCAATTTGTGTATTTTGTGAACGTCTTTTCTATGTTTAGCTAAAGTTTTAGTTATGTTCCCCCCAAAACCCACCAATCTGAGTATAATCTGAGTTTTCTTTATTGTTTTAAGATAATAAAATCGTTGAGTTTTGCTGCCGTAAGTTGCCGTTTTGTGTATTGTCATGAATAAAGAAAAGTTATCTTACTTTTTGTCAATATCAGATTTATGACGCTTTAACTAATATTCCTTTATGATTGTGCTGCTGCTGTGTTTTTGTCATTTGTGTTTTGTGTATAACTTTGAATATTAATTTTAAAAATTTTTATCTTTTTTGTGTATTTTTTTCGATTTTCTTTTATAGGAGCTTCTTATAAGTGTGTGTTTTCACGCATGCATATTTTGGAGCTTTGGTGCACAGAAGAGGGCTCGGCTCGTATGCAGAAAAAGCTCAGGCTGTGCTGAATTCAGTAATAATTAGCATTAAAACCAAGGGCTTTACAGTCGAGTTGACCGCGGTTAAAAAATGTATAGGTCGCATTTGCATAAAAAACAAGTAAGAAAGCTACAGTCGAGTTTGCTCGACTGTAATATACCCGCTACCCAGCTGCTCTTACATCATTTATTTGCGGAACAAAAAAACGGCGACAATCATATTTTGACCGTAAAAGACTATGGACTTATAATATTTATGCAAAGTCAAAATATAAAATAATAAAAAAACATTTTTGCACACATTTAATTTTTGATGCGGGCGAGACTCGAACCCATAAATGCATAATAGTACTGTTCGTTTTGCAGTCCACAACTTAACCCATTTCACCACCGTACACGCACACACGATTCGGCACAATACTGCAAGCAGCGCTGCCGGCAGCGCTGCTTACAGCTGTGGAAAACGTTAAGCTGAATAACTTCTGTGTTTATTATCCGATTGTTACCAAATTTTCAGAGATCATCTGGCTATCTATAGTTATCATATAAACCGAAAATGAACAATATGGCATCAAAATTGCACTTGTTATCAATATTTTTTCGATTTGCGGGGGCGGAAGGGGGCGTGGCCAAAATCCAAAATAAACTTGATCAACGTGCAATAATAACACATATTGTCACCAAATTTGGTTGTCCTAGCTCTTATAATAGCTGAGATCTAGATTTTCACACGGACAGACAGACGGACATGGCTATATCGACTCGGCTGTTGATCCTGAGCCAGAATATATATACTTTATGGGGTCGGAGGTGTCTCCTTCTGCCTGTTACATACATTTTCGGTTTGAACAAAGTTATAATACCCTTCTACTCTATGAGTAGCGGGTATAAATAGCAACAACAACACGCATCATGCATTCAGACTTTGTTTTTGTCGTGCAAGAATTTCCGAATGGTCTCATAATGTAACTTTGGCAAGATTTGCGTAATGGCTTAATGACCGAATGGAGAAGTGGTGGACCTCTTAGGTAATGGGTCCAAGGTTCGATTCCGCATGCATGCGTGTCATGGTGGGGGAGATCGAACTTTTCTTATTTTTTGCAAATAAAAGCTTTTGCCTCCCTTTTGAGCTACTTTCATGAAACTTTGTATACATGTTTCTTATTGCTGCCCGCTGTAAATAAGTCGGAACGAGCCGGTACGGACCGATACATCGTATAGATGCCATAGAACCTATCGGTCGTTTTTATACCCGCTACTAATAGAGTAGAAGGGTATTATAACTTTGTTCAAACCGAAAATGTATGTAACAGGCAGAAGGAGACACCTCCGACCCCATAAAGTATATATATTCTGGCTCAGGATCAACAGCCGAGTCGATATAGCCATGTCCGTCTGTCTGTCCGTGTGAAAATCTAGATCTCAGCTATTATAAGAGCTAGGACAACCAAATTTGGTGACAATATGTGTTATTATTGCACGCTGATCAAGTTTATTTTGGATTTTGGCCACGCCCCCTTCCGCCCCCGTTATTCGAAAAAACATTGATTACAAGCGCAATTTTGATGGCATATTGTTCATTTTCGGTTTACATGATAACTATAGCTAGCCAGATAATCTCTAAAAATTTGGTAACAATCGGATAATAAACACAGAAGTTATTCAGCTTAACGTTTTCTATAGCTGTAAGCATGCAGCATTGTGCCGAATCGTGTGTGCGTGTACGGTGGTTAAGTTGTGGACTGCAAAACGAACAGTACTATTATGCCTTTACGGGTTCGAGTCCCGCCCGCATCAAAAATTAAATGTGTGCAAAAATGTTTTTTTTTTTTTTTTTTATTTTAGATTTTGACTTTGCATATAAATGATGTACGAGCAGATGGGTAGCGGGTATATTACAGTCGAGCACACTCGACTGTAGCTTTCTTACTTGTTTTTTTTATTTTAGATTTTGAGTTTGCATAGATATTATAAGTCCATAGCCTTTTACGGTCAAAATTTGATTGTAGCCGTTTTTTTGTTCCGCAAATAAATGATGTACGAGCAACTGGGTACCGGGTATATTACAGTCGAGCACACTCGACTGTAGCTTTCTTACTTGTTTTAAAATAAAATTGTACTTTGAATTGGTCAAACGTTTGCTATTGTGCTCCGATTAAATTGATTTAAAATGGATTTTAAAGTTGAAGGTATTATTTTTTTATGTTGTTGCTTATAATAAACTTGAATGTCATTTTGTCCTGTGAAAATATTTTGATTGAACTAATCAATTTGTGTATTTTGTGAACGTCTTTTCTATGTTTAGCTAAAGTTTTAGTTATGTTCCCCCCGAAACCCACCAATCTGAGTATAATCTGAGTTTTCTTTATTGTTTTAAGATAATAAAATCGTTGAGTTTTGCTGCCGTAAGTTGCCGTTTTGTGTATTTTCATGAATAAAGAAAGTTATCTTACTTTTTGTCAATATCAGATTTATGACGCTTTAACTAATATTCCTTTATGATTGTGCTGCTGCTGTGTTTTTGTCATTTGTGTTTTGTGTATAACTTTGAATATTAATTTTAAAAATTTTTATCTTTTGTGTATTTTTTTCGATTTTCTTTTATAGGAGCTTCTTATAAGTGTGTGTTTTCACGCATGCATATTTTGGAGCTTTGGTGCACAGAAGAGGGCTCGGCTCGTATGCAGAAAAAGCTCAGGCTGTGCTGAATTCAGTAATAATTAGCATTAAAACCAAGGGCTTTACAGTCGAGTTGACCGCGGTTAAAAAATGTATAGGTCGCATTTGCATAAAAAACAAGTAAGAAAGCTACAGTCGAGTATGCTCGACTGTAATATACCCGCTACCCAGCTGCTCTTACATCATTTATTTGCGGAACAAAAAAACGGCGACAATCATATTTTGACCGTAAAAGACTTATAATATTTATGCAAAGTCAAAATATAAAATAAAAAAAAAACATTTTTGCACACATTTAATTTTTGATGCGGGCGAGACTCGAACCCATAAATGCATAATAGTACTGTTCGTTTTGCAGTCCACAACTTAACCCATTTCACCACCGTACACGCACACACGATTCGGCACAATACTGCAAGCAGCGCTGCCGGCAGCGCTGCTTACAGCTGTGGAAAACGTTAAGCTGAATAACTTCAGTGTTTATTATCCGATTGTTACCAAATTTTCAGAGATCATCTGGCTATCTATAGTTATCATATAAACCGAAAATGAACAATATGGCATCAAAATTGCACTTGTTATCAATATTTTTTCGATTTGCGGGGGGCAGAAGGGGCGTGGCCAAAATCCAAAATAAACTTGATCAACGTGCAATAATAACACATATTGTCACCAAATTTGGTTGTCCTAGCTCTTATAATAGCTGAGATCTAGATTTTCACACGGACAGACAGACGGACATGGCTATATCGACTCGGCTGTTGATCCTGAGCCAGAATATATATACTTTATGGGGTCGGAGGTGTCTCCTTCTGCCTGTTACATACATTTTCGGTTTGAACAAAGTTATAATACCCTTCTACTCTATGAGTAGCGGGTATAAATAGCAACAACAACACGCATCATGCATTCAGACTTTGTTTTTGTCGTGCAAGAATTTCCGAATGGTCTCATAATGTAACTTTGGCAAGATTTGCGTAATGGCTTAATGACCGAATGGAGAAGTGGTGGACCTCTTAGGTAATGGGTCCAAGGTTCGATTCCGCATGCATGCGTGTCATGGTGGGGGAGATCGAACTTTTCTTATTTTTTGCAAATAAAAGCTTTTGCCTCCCTTTTTGAGCTACTTTCATGAAACTTTGTATACATGTTTCTTATTGCTGCCCGCTGTAAATAAGTCGGAACGAGCCGGTACGGACCGATACATCGTATAGATGCCATAGAACCTATCGGTCGTTTTTATACCCGCTACTAATAGAGTAGAAGGGTATTATAACTTTGTTCAAACCGAAAATGTATGTAACAGGCAGAAGGAGACACCTCCGACCCCATAAAGTATATATATTCTGGCTCAGGATCAACAGCCGAGTCGATATAGCTATGTCCGTCTGTCCGCCTGTCTGTCCGTGTGAAAATCTAGATCTCAGCTATTATAAGAACTAGGACTACCAAATTTGGTGACAATATGTGTTATTATTGCACGCTGATCAAGTTTATTTTGGATTTTGGCCACGCCCCCTTCCGCCCCCGTTATTCGAAAAAACATTGATTACAAGCGCAATTTTGATGGCATATTGTTCATTTTCGGTTTACATGATAACTATAGCTAGCCAGATAATCTCTAAAAATTTGGTAACAATCGGATAATAAACACTGAAGTTATTCAGCTTAACGTTTTCTATAGCTGTAAGCATGCAGCATTGTGCCGAATCGTGTGTGCGTGTACGGTGGTTAAGTTGTGGACTGCAAAACGAACAGTACTATTATGCCTTTACGGGTTCGAGTCCCGCCCGCATCAAAAATTAAATGTGTGCAAAAATGTTTTTTTTCTTTATTTTAGATTTTGACTTTGCATATAAATGATGTACGAGCAGATGGGTAGCGGGTATATTACAGTCGAGCACACTCGACTGTAGCTTTCTTACTTGTTTTTTTTATTTTAGATTTTGAGTTTGCATAGATATTATAAGTCCATAGCCTTTTACGGTCAAAATTTGATTGTAGCCGTTTTTTTGTTCCGCAAATAAATGATGTACGAGCAACTGGGTAGCGGGTATATTACAGTCGAGCACACTCGACTGTAGCTTTCTTACTTGTTTTATTTTAGATTTTGACTTTGCATAAATATATTATGTCCATGGCCTTTTACCGTCAAAATATGATTGTAGCCGTTCTTTATTGTTCCGCAAATAATTTTTTCGATTTACGGGGGCGGAAGGGGGCGTGGCCAAAATCCAAAATAAACTTGATCAGCGTGCAATAATAACACATATTGTCACCAAATTTGGTTGTCCTAGCTCTTATAATAGCTGAGATCTAGATTTTCACACGGACAGACAGACGGACATAGCTATATCGACTCGGCTGTTGATCCTGAGCCAGAATATATATACTTTATGGGGTCGGAGGTGTCTCCTTCTGCCTGTTACATACATTTTCGGCAGCGCTGCTTACAGCTATTGAAAACGTTAAGCTGAATAACTTCTGTGTTTATTATCCGATTGTTACCAAATTTTCAGAGGTCATCTGGCTGGCTATAGTTATCATGTAAACCGAAAATGAACAATATGGAATCAAATTTGCGCTTGTAGTCAATGTTTTTTCGATTTGCGGGGGCGGAAGGGGGCGTGGCCAAAATCCAAAATAAACTTGATCAGCGTGCAATAGCACATTTTGTCACCAAATTTGGTAGTTCTAGCTCTTATAATAGCTGAGATCTAGATTTTCACACGGACAGACAGACGGACAGACAGACAGACGGACATGGCTATATCGACTCGGCTGTTGATCCTGAGCCAGAATATATATACTTTATGGGGTCGGAGGTGTCTCCTTCTGCCTGTTACATACATTTTCGGTTTGAACAAAGTTATAATACCCTTCTACTCTATGAGTAGCGGGTATAAAAAAAGTACGTAGATCTACGTATTTCAACAATATTGTGCTACGTAAAAACGCAGATTTTGGAGCGAATCTACGTAATTTTCGAATTTTGACTTGGCATCCCTGGCTGTGCGTGTGCCGACTGCGCTGCGGCAGAATTTTGTGCCCCATACTCGCGAGTTATGCACAATGAGAGGCTGCCCGCCACTGGTATACGCAGAGGGCCGAGCGCAAAGCTGCGCTGCGTCTGTGGCTCTGGGGTTGCAAAAAAAACAGCTGTGCTGGTGTGTCACACAAAGGATTGCAGACGGATTGGCTTGAAATGTAATGCCTAGTTATCCTTCTCGCTGTGCGTGGTCTCATGGCGTCAATAGGCCAACCAGTTGCCGCGCAAATTTTGCGTGCTGGGCAAGTGATCCAACTTGTAGCTGTTGCTGACCGTCTGCAGGCGATTGCCAACGATTTGGGTGCCAAAAGTATTCGCTGCCGTTTCGCTAGGTGCGGCATCTCGGACATCCGGTTGGTTTACTTTGTACTCGGCAATCTTCCGCTTGAAGAGCACACGCCGACGATCCAACTCGATGAAGTGAGCACTCTCAAAGTTTGAAGTTCAGCTGGAAGGCGTGCAGGGCAGCAATGAATTGGTGTATATCGGCTCCAGCAGTTGGGCAGCACTTGTGAGCATGGGTAATCCCTGGGTCAAGTACTGCACTTGTTTGCTGCTCTCCAAATGTAGCAACAGGCTCCTGGCCATGCATTTGGGCCAACGTGCGGCAGGCGGCATGGCGACACTTGAAGCTCGCACTGGGTCCATTGCTGGTCAATAGCGGCCGCGGTCGCTGCATCGCAATTGTATTGGTCGCTCTGGACGTTCGCTTAGTTGGTGCTGCAGACTATGTCGACATTGCACCGTTAGCACCAGGAGATTCTTTGATTTGGTTTGGATTGTGGTATCGAAGGCGAAGAGTTGATTGGTGAACAAATGCTGGGCCAAGTTGTGCTCGAAGAGCAGATCGCTGCTCATCATCTTCTCCTTGGGATTAGCTGCACCACGTTCTTGTGGAAATGTGTGCGCATAGCAAGTTTCCAGTGTCTCCAGCTGTTGCAACAGCAACGCGGGATTAGAGTGCTCCGGCAGCTCTATGGAATTGGTTACATTGTAGAAGTTTGAATTACTCTGCTGCCCATCTCTTGGACGAAGCGACATGCGCGGCAAACTGCTCTCCGAGTTGCTTTGACACGCGGCTCGCACGATTTCGCTGCTTCTGGCCAGACGCCTCTTGGAGTTGGAGCAGTTGCCCGGAGTTGCCATAGAGCTGCGTTAGACGTGATGCCGTCTTGTTAAACCACGGCGAAACGTAGCGACGCAGCGGATGTGCCTATGGGAATAACTGCACTATGCCACGCTGGCTAAGATTACTATGTTCATCCACCAGGCTGAGGCAGAGATTCTGCGAACTCACCCAAAGTTCAAATCGATCCAATGATACTGTCGCTCACTGTAGATGAAATCCTCTGGACAATTGCTCCAGGCGGGTAGCTCCAGATCGGGCAAATCCTAGTGTATGCTCTTAAATATCATAGGATCCGCATGGAATTCAGGAATGCACTCATCAGACGTCCATTCCTGCAGGCGTTGTATGTCACCCAAATTGGACGCACATGTGAGCAGAGTATGCACTGTGGTGTGCGTCGTGCCATGGTCAGATCACGGCACTTGGCACCATTGCGTTCGGTAAAGTCCCTCACCCCGCAGGCATGGTTGAGTATGGTGAAATAGTCGAATTCGGACAACTGCCCGTTGCACCACATTTCGCAATATTCGCGAAGACTAAATTGTGCCGGATCGTAGGCCAGCTTGAGATCGATGGTGCTGCTGAAAGGCAGCGGTTCTGGGGAGTCGGGCAGTTCGGGGCAGCTTAGAGGCGACATGACCACGGTGACCGTGTGTTCGCCTAGTAGCAGATTGAACTGCAAGGGGAGCCGCACCTGTAGTCAGAGATTTTCGCTCAGCATCACATGTTGCAGCCGCAGATCGCCCAGGAAGAGACCCTGTGCCTGCAGATGTCGTGCCAGCTGCAGCAGCTGGTAGACTATGAAGAGCGTCTTGTTGTAGACTTGTACCCTGTAGGTGACGCAATCGTAGTGGCTGCATTTGATGGCAACCAGGGCGGGCAGCACATTGGCCCGTCTGTCCAGTTGGGGCCACTGTCCATCGATATTTTTTTTGAAAATGATATATTTATATCGTGATATTGCTTTTGCCCAAATATCGCAATATCGCTATTTTTTTTATATATTTTTATATTTTTTTGGAGTATTTGGAGGACTTCATGAGCTGCCATAACACCTCCATTGCAAAAGATGGATGATGAAAAACAGGAAAGCAAGGAGCTTACATTATATTTTAGCGTGCCCCAAGCTGCTTGGGAATGTAATCCCCTTGAAGTATGGAAAGGCCTCAAGTTAACAATGTCGGGCCTTTACTGCTTGGCCATAAGGTACCTGATCACTCCGTAGCTGAGTGCCTTTAGAGCGGATGGCGTCCGCTATAAAATGTGTGGTCTGTGACTCACGAAGCCGAATGACTGACACACATAACACAACGAGTCTACCTAAAATCACTTATCTCAAAGTACTGGAAATAAGTAACATTAATATATGATATAAATCTGTATTAATTGTATTATTATCTGTATTAGGTATTGAGGCAGTATTGCTGTTTCCGCGGAGTCAAGATTTGACGACGGGTTTTTATAGAACTCGACGAAATAAAACGAAAATGTTAAGTAAATTTTTGGATTTTTGGCTTAGTTTAGAAGGTATAGCCTCCAAATGGTCCTCTATTTCAATGAGATTGTGAAAGAGAAATGGAAGAAATATACTAGTGGGGAAAAGTCATGTTGCAATGGGCCAGGGGATTTTTCTATTATTGTTATTAATTTATTTAATGATAATTTTTATATATTTAAATATATATATACATGCATATTATATATGTAGTTAATGATAATTTGTTACAAAAAAGTTGTGCAGCGAAGTCTTTGCTTGCGCTTACAGCACACATTTGCGTACGGTATACTAAGTTTGTGCAACTGTATGTAACAGGCAGAAGGATACATGGCAGATCACATAAACTATATATATTCTTGCTCAGGATCACTAGCCAAGTCGATTAAGCAATGTCCGTCTGTCCGTTTGAACGTGGAATGGTATAAAAAAAAGAAAAAGTAAGATAAAAGTATGTAGTTAATTCCAATGATTACATTAAAGTAAGTAAAATAAATTAAAGTAAGCAAAGTAAATTAATCCATCCTTTAATTCCCCGCCAACAAACCCTAGATAAACTTGTTTCATATCTAAATGGAATTGATTCGGGAACCTTTATCGTCAAATTTGTTTAAAACATTGTTTCTGTACCAATATAAAATGTATTGGTGAAGAAGTTTCGGAGTTCTTTTGCATTTAATGTATTTTTTTAATAATTTGTTTTGGTTCTCTAAATCATTTATTGTATTTAATTTATCCGTTTTGCTGTCAAATTTTCCTTTAATATAATTTATCTGCAAGTGGAGGGTGGAGGAAGAAAACATTTTTCAACTCCGTGGTACTGTTTGGCGCTATCTGTGCATATTTTCGAAGAATCGAAATAGACATACTTTTGAATATATGTATGGCCATAACTCTTATTATACCCGCTACTCATAGAGTAGAAGGGTATTATAACTTTGTTCAAACCGAAAATGTACGTAAAGGCAGAAGGAGACACCTCCGACCCCATAAAGTATGTATATTCTGGCTCAGGATCAACAGCCGAGTCGATATAGCCATGTCCGTCTGTCCGTCTGTCTGTCTGTCCGTCTGTCCGTCTGTCTGTCCGTGTGAAAATCTAGATCTCAGCTATTATAAGAGCTACAACTGCCAAATTTGGTGACAAAATGTGTTATTATTGCAAAAAAAAAAATAATTACAAGCGCAATTTTGATGCATTATTGTTCATTTTCGGTTTATATGATAACTATAGCTAGCCAGATGATTTCTGAAAACTTGGTAACAATCGGATAATAAACACA
Source organism: Zaprionus ghesquierei (assembly GCA_018904095.1). NCBI lineage: Eukaryota > Metazoa > Arthropoda > Insecta > Diptera > Drosophilidae > Zaprionus > Zaprionus ghesquierei. The sequence continues at coordinate 24,159 of JAEIGP010000665.1, forward strand.
AAAGTTATTCAGCTTAACGTTTTCCGTAGCTATAAGCAGCGCTGCCGGCAGCGCAAATTCTTTATTTGTACAGGAAATAATAAGAATGCCTTACAATGCAAATTTTTGCAGTTGTTGGATAACAGCGTCAGTAGCTTAGTGGAAAAGCAATGAACTCCTGAACCGACAGGCCCGTGGTTCGATTCCCAGTTCATGCCGCTTAATCTTTTTCTTTTTTTCTTTTTTTTTAAAGAACTAATACTTTAATTTTTGAATATGCATTAATTGGTGGTCGTGCATTTTATTTACAATTTTTTTAATGGCTCACAATGAACTTAGTTAACAAGTGGAGAAGTGACAGTCTCTTAAATCAGCTGTATGCGATTGTTAGAGCGCAGCTTTTTCTTATATTTTTTATTTGTATTTTTTATTTAATTGTATGTTTAAGTTATGAGAATAAATATCAACAAAAACACGCATCATGCATTCAGACGTCGTTTTTGTCGTACAAGAATTTCCGAATGGTCTCATAATGTAACTTTGTCAAAATTTGCGTAATGGCTTAATGACCGAATGGAGAAGTGGTGGAGCTCTTAGGTAATGGGTCCAAGGTTCGATTCCGCATGCATGCGTGTCATGGTGGGGGAGATCGAACTTTTCTTATTTTTTGCAAATAAAAGTTTTTGCCTCCCTTTTTGAGCTACCTTCATGAAACTTTGTATACATGTTTCTTATTGCTGCCCTCTGTAAATAAGTCGGAACAAGCCGGTACGGACCGATACATCGTATAGATGCCATAGAACCTATCGGTCGTTTTTATACCCGCTACTCATAGAGTAGAAGGGTATTATAACTTTGTTCAAACCGAAAATGTATGACACAGGCAGAAGGAGACACCTCCGACCCCATAAAGTATATATATTCTGGCTCAGAATCAACAGCCGAGTCGACATACCCATGTCCGTCTGTCTGTCCGTCCGTCTGTCTGTCCGTGTGAAAATCTAGATCTCAGCTAATATAAGAGCTAGAACTACCAAATTTGGAGAGAGTATGTGTAATTATTGCACGCTGATCAAGTTTATTTTGGATTTTGGCCACGCCCCCTTCCGCCCCCGTAAATCGAAAAAACATTGATTACGCAATTTTGATGCCATATTGTTCATTTTCGGTTTACATGATAACTATAACCAGCCAGATGATCTCTGAAAATTTGGTAATAATCGGATAATAAACACAGAAGTTATTCAGCTTACCGTTTTCCATAGCTGCCGGCATAGCTGCCGGCAGCGCTGCTTGCAGCATTGTGCCGAATCGGGTGTGCGTGTACGGTGGTGAAATGGGTTAAGTTGTGGACTGCAAAACGAACAGTACTATTATGCATTTACGGGTTCGAGTCCCGCCCGCATCAAAAATTAAATGTGTGCAAAAATGTTTTTTTTTTTTATTTTATATTTTGACTTTGCATAAATATTATAAGTCCATAGCCTTTTACGGTCAAAATTTGATTGTAGCCGTTTTTTTTTTTGTTTCGCAAATAAATGATGTACAAGCAGCTCGGTAGCGGGTATATTACAGTCGAGCACACTCGAATGTAGCTTTCTTACTTGTTTACTTTCTAAGTTAACCGTAAACAATTAAAAAAAAATTTAAGCCGAGAGTGCTCGACTGTAATATACCCGCTACCCAGCTGCTCCTATATCTAACTTATTTGCATAACAATAAAGAACGACTACAATCATATTTCGACCGTAAAAGGCCATGGACTTACAATATTTATGCAAAGTCAAAATCTAAAATAATAAAAATAAGTAAAGAAAGCTACAGTCGAGCGCGCCCGACTACCGCCCGATATCATTCGCCCAGTTTAGAAACAAATTATCACACATATCACATTTTGTGTCAGTAACTGTAACACTTTCCTTAATATTCGTAAATTATCGATTTGCGTGGGCGGTGGGCGTTGCACATCAAATTTTAAATAAACTTGATCTGCATATGGTATTCAAGAACCATCATATCAATTTTGGTGTATCTAGGTTTTGTAAAAGCTGAGATCTCGGCTTTCATACAGACAGACGGACATGGCTCAATCGATTCGGATAGTGATCCTGAGCAAGAATATATATAGTTTATGGGGTCTGCCATGTCTCCTTCTGCCTGTTACATACTTTTGCACAAACTTAGTATACCATTTTTAACCATTTTGAATGGTCGAATGGAATAAAAAAAGTTTTTGCACACATTTCATTTTTGACGCGGGCGAGATTTGCACCCGTAAATGCATAATAGTACTGTTCGTTTTGCAGACCACCACTTAACCCATTTGACCATTGCACGCGTACGCACTATTCGGCACAATGCTGCCGGCAGCGCTGCTTACAGCTATGGAAAACGTTAAGCTGAATAACTTCTGTGTTTATTATCCGATTATTACCATCAGCAGGTTAGCTATAGCTAGCTATAGTAATCATATAAACCTAAAAAGAACAATATGGCATCAAAATTGCGCTTGTAATCAATTTTTTTCGATTTACAGGGGCGGAAGGGGGCGTGGCCAAAATCCAAAATAAACTTTATCAGCGTGCAGTAATAATACATAATGTCACCAAATTTGGTAGTCGTAACTCTTATAATAGCTCAGATGTAGAGGTTCAGTGGTAATCAATTTTTTTCGATTTACGGGGCGGAAGGGGGCGTGGCCAAAATCCAAAATAAACTTGATCAGCGTGCAATAATAACACATAATGTCACTAAATTTGGTAGTTCTAGCTCTTATAATAGCTGAGATCCTGGTTTTCACACGGAGAGACAGACGGACATGGCTATATCGACTCGGCTGTTGATCCTGAGCCAGAATATATATACTTTATGGGGTCAGAAGTGTCTCCCTCTGCCTGTTACATATATTTTCGGTTTAAACAAAGTTATAATACCCTTCTACTCTATGATTAACGGGTATAACAAAGTTGGGTTAACTAAAAAGACACCTATTTACATTTACTTTTCACACCTTTAAGTTACTCACAAAATATAAATATCACTTCGGTCACGTGGTCAATAAAAAATAAGTTTCTTTCCGGAAAGCTATTGCATTTATAATCTTTAATCGGTTATTATGGCAATTATATTGTCTTAAATAAGATCTTATCAGTGCGTACTGAGCGAATTGCTCGGTTTTAGCACATGCTTTGCATCGCCGCTGGAGTTCCAATTGATTCTATATAGCAGCTTTTTGACCAGCCAGTTGACTATCGATTTGCGGGCTCTAAAGTGAATTATGGTTTCACTTAATTTCGAAACACGCTCTGATATGATTAGCGCCACACTTACATATATATAGTATACAATTATATACATACACGTATATGTTATACAAAGTTGTAGGTGTTAGCTTGTTGGTTTATTTGCGAACCGTGTCTCCTATAAATTTCTGCCTAAAATAACAACAAAGTAAGAATGGCTACAGTCAAGTGTTGACCGTATAAGACCGAAATTTTTGAAGATTATGAAAAAAATCTGATTGAGAAAACTGTTATTTGTAAACGCGATTTTCAAAGAAACAAAAAAACAAATCATATAATTTTCAATTAGACTCCAAGCAGTCAAAGCAGTTGGAAAAAAACACTGCTTACAAAAAAAAAACACTGCTTGCAATGGGCGCAGTGCAAATCTATATGAAACATTGAATAACTTTTATGTTCATTATCCGATTGGGACCAAATTTTCAGCGATCGATTAGGTGGTCATAGTAATCATACACACCAAAACTGTATCTTTATTATTGCGCTTGCTATTCGGTTTATCGATTTGCGGGGGCGGAAGTAGGCGTGGCTCAAAAACGATAAAAATCGTACAGCGTATAACATGAGTGTTGTCCCCAAATTTGATGGCTCTAGCTTTTTTAGTTTCTGAGATATAGGCGTTCATTCAGACGGTCAGATGGACAGACAGACATGGCTCAATCGAGTCGTCTATTGATCTTAAGCATGAATATATTTACTTTATGGAGTCGCAGATGCCTTCTTCTGCCTGTTACGCACATTTCGACAAACACAATATACCATGTATGTAAAATCCATGGTCTAAAAATTGGGAGATCATTCTCTAATTGTCAGCTCCGCTGCAATTACGAAAATATTTTTTTAAGTGTTAATTTATAAACTTGGCTGGACTTTGACATAGATGGACTCTTCTATTGTACAATAAAACAAGTAAGTACGGCTGCAGTCAAGTGTTGACTGTATAAGACTATGGATTTTTCAAGGTTATGAAAAAAATCAGATTTAGAAAACTGTTATTGGTAAACGTGTTTAAAAGAAAAGTAATAAACAACACATATAATTTTCAGTTAGACGCCAAGCAGTCCAAAGAGTTGGAAAAAAACACTGCTTGGAAAAAACACTGCTTGCTTGCTTGGAGTGGGCGCAGTGCAAATCTATATATAACGTTGAATAACTTTTATGTTCATTATCCGATCGGAACCAAATTTTCAGCGATCGTTTAGGTGGTGATAGTTATCATTCACACCAAAACTGAATACTCTAGCGTTATTATTGCGCCTGCTATGCGGTATATCGATTTGCGGGGGCGGAAGTAGGCGTGGCTCAAATTTTAATAAAAATCGTACAGCGTATGACATGAGTGTTGTCCCCAGATTTGATGGCTCTAGCTTTTTTAGTTTCTGAGATATAGGCGTGCATACAGACGGACAGATGGACAGACAGACATGGCTCAATCGACTCGGCTAGTGATCCTAAGCATGAATATATATACTTTATGGAGTCGCAGATGCCTTCTACTGCCTGTTACGCACATTTCGACAAACACAATAGACCATGTATGTAAAATCTATGGTCTAAAAATTATGACATCATTCTCTAATTGTCAGCTCCGCTGCAATTACGAAAATATTGTTTTAAGTGTTAATTTATAGTTTAAATAAACTTGGCTGGACTTTGACATAGATGGACACTTCTATTGTACAATAAAACAAGTAAGAACGGCTGCAGTCAAGTGTTGACTACAGTCTTGTACATAAGACCATGGATTTTTCAAGGTTATGAAAAAAAATCAGATTTAGAAAACTGTTATAGGTAAACGTGTTTTTCAAAGAAAAATAATAAACAACACATATAATTTTCAGTTAGACGCCAAGCAGTCCACGCAGTTGGAAAAAAACACTACAGATAATTGTTAGGCAACTATTTGGTTTATAATGCCGTTAAAAGACTTAATATAAAAGTACTTGTACATAGATTTTAAACGTCAAACGCCTTATTGATCCATCTCCTATAGACCTTGAAGATATCAAGACATAATGGCATACCGAGTGCGTGCCATCAAATACATATATAAATACAAATACAAACCGCTTTAGACATATACATACGGAAAATAGCCTTAAACGCAGTCTATTATACGCTACCCTTCATAACGAGAAAAATACAGCTATTCACACATTCCAAACAATTACAGCATTTTCCAAAACTCGGAATACTAATTCTTTAAATTGGCTAGGGTCAGGTTGGAAGTACATAGCGGGTAGTCCAGATCATGATGACCTGGTTATGAAAGAGGGGAACTTAAACTCACTTCGGTATCCAGCGCTCTCACGAATTCTATTCATAAAAGCAGTTCGGTAGGTATCGAGATAGCTAGTAGTTTGCACAATCAGAGTAATCAGCAGCAGAATGAAATAGCAGCGCCGCAACGCTGTCAAAGCTGAGCAGCAGCGCTTATCTGCTCGCATATAAACTAAAGTCTGCGAAAATAATTTTTTCATTTGAAATTCAACAGGCGACAAGCGCTTTGGGCAACACAAAAGCGCAAAGATCGTGTGATGTGAAAAACAAGTAAGAATGCTACATTCGAGTATGCTCGACTGTAATATACCCGCTACCCAGCTGCTCGTACATCAAAATTATTTGCGGAACAATAAAGAACGGCTACAATCATATTTGACCGTAAAAAGCCATGGACTTACAATATTTATGCAAAATCAAAATCTAAAATAAAAAAAATACTTTTTTGCACACATTTAACTTTTGATGCGGGTGAGACTCGAGGCCATAAATGCATAATAGTTTCGTTCGTTAAGCAGTCCACAACTTAACCCATTTCACCACCGTACACGCACACACTATTCGGTACAATGCTGCAAGCAGCGCTGCCGGCAAAAGGAATAAAAAGTATTGAAAACGTATAACTTTTATTCAGGTAAAAAAAAAAATCCAAGATTTATCACTTAAACAGTAAAAATAATAATTCTACCTGTTGAAGACTATAAATCGAATACGTGCATGTAAAAACAATATGTGCCCTTTAAATAATTCTTTATATACTTGAATGGAAAGTGTTCTAGAGCACTCTAACTTTTAATAAATTTTGTTAAAACAAGTAAGAAAGCTACATTCGAGTGTGCTCGACTGTAATATACCCGTTACCCAGCTGCTTGTACATCATTTATTTGCGAAACAAAAAAACGGCTACAATCATATTTTGACCGTAAAAGGGCATGGACTTATAATATTTATGCAAAGTCAAAATATAAAATAAAAAAAAAAAACATTTTTGCACACATTTAATTTTTGATGCGGGCGGGACTCGAACCCGTAAATGCATAATAGTACTGTTCGTTTTGCTGTCCACAACTTAACCCATTTCACCACCGTACACGCACACACGATTCGTCACAATGCTGCAAGCAGCGCTGCCGGCAGCGCTGCTTACAGCTATGGAAAACGTTATGCTGAATAACTTCTGTGTTTATTATCCGATTGTTACCAAATTTTCAGGGATCAGCTGGCTGGTTATAGTTATCATGTAAACCGAAAATTAACTATATGGCATCAAAATTGCGTAATCAATGTTTTTTCGATTTACGGGGGCGGATGGGGGCGTGGCCAAAATCCAAAATAAACTTGATCAGCGTGCAATAATAGCACATATTATCACCAAATTTGGTACTCCTAGCTCTTATAATATCTGAGCTCTAGATTTTCACACGTACAGACAGACGGACAGACGGACATGGCTATATCGACTCGGCTGTTGATCCTGAGCCAGAATATATATACTTTATGGGGTCGGAGGTGTCTCCTTCTGCCTGTTACATACATTTTCGGTTTGAACAAAGTTATAATACCCTTCTACTCTATAAGTAGCGGGTATAAAAACAAAAAACAAGTATAAACGCTACAGTGGAGTGTGCTCGATTGTTATGTACCCGCTACCCAGCTTCTCGGCTACAATCATATTTTCACTGTAAAAGGCCATGGACTTAAAATATTAATACCAAGTAAAAATCTAAAATAATAATAAGTAAGGAGAGCTACAGTCGAGCGCACCCGACCGTAAGATACTATTCGACCAACTTCGTAGTTGCACTAGCTAGTATTAACTCGGTCTCACACACACATACAGACACACACACAAAGGCTAAAACGATGCAGACGATATACTGTAATGACCCGGGCAACGGAACTATGAAAAACGTTTTCTTTAATAACTTCTGTATTTATTGCCCGATCGGATTGTAATTTTTGGATGGGTGCATATTATCAGCATATTTACAATGTTCCAAAGCAGAAATCTGCAACCTAAATACTTTCCTTAATATTCGTAAATTATCAATTGGTGTGGGCGGTGAGCGTGGCAATTCAAATTTGAAATAAATTTCATATGTGCATGATTTATAGGAACCATTATGCCAAATTATTGGATGGGTGCATATTATCAGTATCTTTACGTTTTCCATTTGGTAAGAATCGGATAATAAACACAGAAGTTATTCAGCTTAACGTTTTCCATAGCTGTAAGCAGCGCTGCCGGCAGCGCAAATTCTTTATTTGTACAGGAGATAATAAGAATGCCTTACAATGCACCTTTTTGCGGTTGTTGGATAACAGCGTCAGTAGCTTAGTGGAAAAGCGATGAACTCCTGAACCGACAGGCCCATGGTTCGATTCCCAGCTCATGCCGCTTAAGCTTTTTCTTTTTTTTTTTTTAAGAACTAATACTTTAATTTTTAAATATTCATTAATTGGTGGTCGTGCATTTTATTTAAATTTTTTTTAATGGCTCACAATGAACTTTGTTAACAAGTGGAAAAGTGACAGTCTCTTAAATCTGCTGTATGTGATTGTTACAGCGCTGCTTTTTATACCCGCTACTCATAGAGTAGAAGGGTATTATAACTTTGTTCAAACCGAAAATGTATGTAACAGGCAGAAGGAGACACCTCCGACCCCATAAAGTATATATATTCTGGCTCAGGATCAACAGCCGAGTCGATATAGCCATGTCCGTCTGTCCGTCTGTCTGTCCGTGTGAAAATCTAGATCTCATTATAAGAGCTAGGAGAACCAAGTTTGGTGACAATATGTGTTATTATTGCACGCTGATCAAGTTTATTTTGGACTTTGGCCACGCCCCCTTCCGCTCCCGTAAATCGAAAAAACATTGATTACAAGCGCAATTTTGATGCCATATTGTTCATTATCGCTTTACATGAAGCTAGCCAGATGATCTCTGAAAATTTGGTAACAATCGGATAATAAACACAGAAGTTATTCAGCTTAACGTTTTCCATAGCTGTAAGCAGCGCTGCCGGCAGCGCTGCTTGCAGCATTGTGCCGCATCGTGTGTGCGTGTATGGTGGTGAAATGGGTTAAGTTGTTGACTGCAAAACGAACAGTACTATTATGCATTTACAGGTTCGAGTCCCGCCCGCATCAAAAATTAAATGTGTGCAAAAATGTTTTTTTTTTTTATTTTATATTTTGACTTTGCATAAATATTATAAGTCCATGGCCTTTTACGGTCAAAATATGATTGTAGCCGTTTTTTCGTTTTGTCGGATCGAGCCGACTTATTTACAGCGGGCAGCAATAAGAAACATGTATACAAAGTTTCATTCTCCATTCGGTCATTAAGCCATTACGCAAATTTTGACAATGTTACATTATGAGACCATTCGGAAATTCTTGCACGACAAAAGCAAAGTCTGAATGCACTATGCGTGTTCTTGTTGATGTTTATTCTCATAACTTAAACATAAAATTAAATAAAAAATAAAAATAAAAAAATTAAAGAAAACAAGTAAGAAAGCTACAGTCGAGTGTGCAGTCGAGTGTGCTCGACTGTAATATACCCGCTACACAGCTGCTTGTACATAATTTATTTGCGGAACAAAAAAACGGCTACAATCATATTTTGACCGTAAAAGGCCATGGACTTATAATATTTATGCAAAGTCAAAATATAAAATAAAAAAAAAAAACATTTTTGCACACATTTAATTTTTGATGCGGGCGGGACTCGAACCTGTAAATGCATAATAGTACTGTTCGTTTTGCAGTCAACAACTTAACCCATGCCGGGAGCGCTGCTTACGGCTATGGAAAACGTTAAGCTGAATAACTTCTGTGTTTATTATCCGATTGTTACCAAATTTTCAGAGATCATCTGGCTAGCTTCATGTAAAGCGATAATGAACAATATGGCATCAAAATTGCGCTTGTAATCAATGTTTTTTCGATTTACGGGAGCGGAAGGGGGCGTGGCCAAAGTCCAAAATAAACTTGATCAGCGTGCAATAATAACACATATTGTCACCAAACTTGGTTCTCCTAGCTCTTATAATGAGATCTAGATTTTCACACGGACAGACAGACGGACAGACGGACATGGCTATATCGACTCGGCTGTTGATCCTGAGCCAGAATATATATATACTTTATGGGGTCGGAGGTGTCTCCTTCTGCCTGTTACATACATTTTCGGTTTGAACAAAGTTATAATACCCTTCTACTCTATGAGTAGCGGGTATAAAAAGCAGCGCTGTAACAATCACATACAGCAGATTTAAGAGACTGTCACTTTTCCACTTGTTAACAAAGTTCATTGTGAGCCATTAAAAAAATTTTAAATAAAATGCACGACCACCAATTAATGCATATTCAAAAATTAAAGTATTAGTTCTTAAAAAAAAAAAAAGAAAAAGCTTAAGCGGCATGAGCTGGGAATCGAACCATGGGCCTGTCGGTTCAGGAGTTCATCGCTTTTCCACTAAGCTACTGACGCTGTTATCCAACAACCGCAAAAAGGTGCATTGTAAGGCATTCTTATTATCTCCTGTACAAATAAAGAATTTGCGCTGCCGGCAGCGCTGCTTACAGCTATGGAAAACGTTAAGCTGAATAACTTCTGTGTTTATTATCCGATTCTTACCAAATGGAACACGTAAAGATACTGATAATATGCACCCATCCAATAATTTGGCATAATGGTTCCTATAAATCATGCACATATGAAATTTATTTCAAATTTGAATTGCCACGCTCACCGCCCACGCCAATTGATAATTTGTTTGGAACATTGTAAATATGCTGATAATATGCACCCATCCAAAAATTACAATCCGATCGGGCAATAAATACAGAAGTTATTAAAGAAAACGTTTTTCATAGTTCCGTTGCCCGGGTCATTACAGTATATCGTCTGCATCGTTTTAGCCTTTGTGTGTGTGTCTGTATGTGTGTGTGAGACCGAGGTAATACTAGCTAGTGCAACTACGAAGTTGGTCGAATAGTATCTTATGGTCGGGTGCGCTCGACTGTAGCTCTCCTTACTTATTATTATTTTACATTTTTACTTGGTATTAATATTTTAAGTCCATAGCCTTTTACAGTGAAAATATGATTGTAGCCGAGAAGCTGGGTAGCGGGTACATAACAATCGAGCACACTCCACTGTAGCGTTTATACTTGTTTTTTGTTTTTATACCCGCTACTTATAGAGTAGAAGGGTATTATAACTTTGTTCAAACCGAAAATGTATGTAACAGGCAGAAGGAGATACCTCCGACCCCATAAAGTATATATATTCTGGCTCAGGATCAACAGCCGAGTCGATATAGCCATGTCCGTCTGTCCGTCTGTCTGTCCGTGTGAAAATCTAGATCTCAGATATTATAAGAGCTAGGACTTCCAAATTTGGTGATAATATGTGCTATTATTGCACGCTGATCAAGTTTATTTTGGATTTTGGCCACGCCCCCATCCGCTCCCGTAAATCGAAAAAACATTGATTACGCAATTTTGATGCCATATAGTTAATTTTCGGTTTACATGATAACTATAACCAGCCAGATGATCCCTGAAAATTTGGTAACAATCGGATAATAAACACAGAAGTTATTCAGCATAGCGTTTTCCATAGCTGTAAGCAGCGCTGCCGGCAGCGCTGCTTGCAGCATTGTGCCGAATCGTGTGTGCGTGTACGGTGGTGAAATGGGTTAAGTTGTGGACAGCAAAACGAACAGTACTATTATGCATTTACGGGTTCGAGTCCCGCCCGCATCAAAAATTAAATGTGTGCAAAAATGTTTTTTTTTTTATTTTATATTTTGACTTTGCATAAATATTATAAGTCTTTTACGGTCAAAATATGATTGTCGCCGTTTTTTTGTTCCGCAAATAAATGATGTAAGAGCAGCTGGGTAGCGGGTATATTACAGTCGAGCATACTCGACTGTAGCTTTCTTACTTGTTTTAACAAAATTTATTAAAAGTTAGAGTGCTCTAGAACACTTTCCATTCAAGTATATAAAGAATTATTTAAAGGGCACATATTGTTTTTTACATGCACGTATTCGATTTATAGTCTTCAACAGGTAGAATTATTATTTTTACTGTTTAAGTGATAAATCTTGGATTTTTTTTTTTACCTGAATAAAAGTTATACGTTTTCAATACTTTTTATTCCTTTTGCCGGCAGCGCTGCTTGCAGCATTGTGCCGAATAGTGTGTGCGTGTACGGTAGTGAAATGGGTTAAGTTGTGGACTGCATAACGAAGAGAACTATTATGCATTTATGGGTTCGAGTCCCACCCGCATCAAAAATTAAATGTGTGCAAAAAATTTATTTTTATTTTAGACTTTGACTTTGGATAAATATTGTAAGTTAATGGCCTTTTACGTTCAAAATATGATTGTAGCCGTTCTTTATTGTTCCGCAAATAATTTTGATGTACGAGCAGCTGGGTAGCGGGTATATTACAGTCGAGCACTCTCGAATGTAGCTTTCTTACTTGTTTACTTTTTAAGTTAATCGTAAACAATTAAAAAAAACTACAGCCGAGTGTGCTCGACTGTTATATACCCGCTACCCAGCTGCTCCTATATCAAACTAATTTGCATAACAATAAAGAACGACTACAATCATATTTCGATCATAAAAGGCCATGGACTTACAATATTTATGCAAAGTCAAAATCTAAAATAATAAAAATAAGTAAAGAAAGCTACAGTCGAGCGCGCCCGACTACCGACCGATACCATTCGCCCAGTTTAGAAACAAATTATCACACATATCACATTTGGTGTCAGTAACTGTAACACTTTCCTTAATATTCGTAAATTATCGATTTGCGTGGGCGGTGGGCGTTGCACATCAAATTTTAAATAAACTTGATCTGCATATGGTATTCAAGAACCATCATATCAATTTTGGTGTATCTAGGTTTTGTAAAAGCTGAGATCTCGGCTTTCATACAGACAGACGGACATGGCTCAATCGATTCGGATAGTGATCCTGAGCAAGAATATATATAGTTTATGGGGTCTGCCATGTCTCCTTCTGCCTGTTACATACTTTTGCACAAACTTAGTATACCATTTTTAACCATTTTGAATGGTCGAATGGAATAAAAAAAACTAAGAAAGCTACATTCGAGTGTGCTCGACTATAATATACCCGCTACCCAGCTGCTCGTACATCATTTATTTGCGGAACAAAAAAAAAACGGCTACAATCATATTTTCATATGGACTTACAATATTTATGCAATGTCAAAATCTAAAATAAAAAAAAAACATTTTTGCACACATTTAATTTTTGATGCGCGCGGGACTCGAACCCGTAAATGCATAATAGTACTGTTCGTTTTGCAGTCAACAACCCATTTCACCACCGTACACGCACACACGATTCGGCAGCCGGCAGCGCTGCTTACAGCTATGGAAAACGTTAAGCTAAATAACTTCTGTGTTTATTATCCGATTGCTACCAAATGTTCAGAGATCATCTGACTCGCTATAGTTATCATATAAACCGAAAATTAACAATATGGCATCAAAATTGCGCTTGTAATCAATGTTTTTTCGATTTACGGGGGCGGAAGGGGGCGTGGCCAAAATCCAAAATAAACTTGATCAGCGTGCAATAATATCACATTTTGTCACCAAATTTGGTAGTTCTAGCTCTTATAATAGCTGAGATCTAGATTTTCACACGGACAGACAGACGGACACACGGGCATGGCTATATCGACTCGGCTGTTGATCCTGAGCCAGAATATATATACTTTATGGGGTCGGAGGTGTCTCCTTCTGCCTGTTACATACATTTTCGGTTTGAACAAAGTTATAATACCCTTCTACTCTATGAGTAGCGGGTATAAAAAAGTTTTTGCACATGGCATGGCATGGCACCTCAAATTTTTAATAAACTTGATCTTGATTTATAGGAAACATCATGCTAAATTTGGTGTCTGTTACTGTAATACTTTCCATACCCGATTTACGGGAACCATCATGCCAAATTTGGTATCTGTAACTGTAATACTTTCCTTAATATTCTTTAATTATCGATTTGCGTGGGCGGTAGGTGTAGCACATTAAATTCTAAATAAATTTGATCTGCATATGGTATACAAGAACCTTCTTATCAATTTTAGTGTATCTAGGTTTTGTAAAAGCTGAGATCTCGACTTTCATACAGACAGACGGACATGGCTCAATCGATTCGTCTAGTGATCCTGAGCTAGAATATATATAGTATATGGGGTCTGCCATGTCTCCTTCTGCCTGTTACATACTTTTGCACAAATTAAGTATACCCTTTTTAACCATTTTCAATGGTCGAATGGAATAAAAAAAGTTTTTGCACACATTTCATTTTTGACGCGGGCGGGATTTGAACCCGTAAATGCATAATAGTACTGTTCGTTTTGCAGACCACCACTTAACCCATTTGACCATTGCACGCGTACGCACTATTCGGCACAATGCTGCCGGCAGCGCTGCTTACAGCTATGGAAAACGTTAAGCTGAATAACTTCTGTGTTTACTATCCGATTATTACCATCATCAGGTTAGCTAGAGATAGCTGTAGTAATCATATAAACCGAAAACGAACAATATGGCATCAAAATTGCGCTTGTAATCAATTTGTTTCGATTTACAGGGGCGGAAAGGGGTGTGGCCAAAATCCAAAATAAACTTGATCAGCGTGCAAAAATAATACATAATGTCACCAAATTTGGTAGTCCTAGCTCTTATAATAGCTCAGATGTAGAGGTTCAGTGGTAATCAATTTTTTTCGATTTACGGGGGCGGAAGGGGGCGTGGCCAAAATCCAAAATAAACTTGATCAGCGTGCAATAATAACACATATTGTCACCAAATTTGGTAGTTCTAGCTGTTATAATAGCTGAGATCTAGGTTTTCACACGGACAGACAGACGGACATGGCTATATCGACTCGGCTGTTGATCCTGAGCCAGAATATATATACTTTATGGGGTCAGAAGTGTCTCCCTCTGCCTGTTACATATATTTTCGGTTTGAACAAAGTTTTAATACCCTTCTACTCTATGAGTAACGGGTATAACAAAGTTGGTTTAACTAAAAAGACACCTATTTACATTTACTTTTCACACCTTTAAGTTACTCACAAAAAATAAATATCACTTCGGTCACGTGGTCAATAAAAAACAAGTTTCTTTCCGGAAAGCCATTGCATTTATATTCTTTAATCGGTTAATATGGCAATTATATTGTCATAAATAAGATCTTATCAGTGCGTACTAAGCAAATTGCTCGGTTTTAGCACATGCTTTGCATCGCCGCTGAAGTTCCAATTGATACTATATAGCAGCTTTTACCAGTTGACTATCGATTTGCGGGCTCCAAAGTGAATTATGGTTTCACTTAATTTCAAAATACGCTCTGATTATTAGCGGCACATTATATACATACACGTATATAGTATACAAAGTTGTAGGTGTTAGCTTGTTGGTTTATTTGCGAACCGTGTCTCCTATAAATTTCTGCCTAATGTACATATTTGTTAAATATAATAACAACAAAGTAAGAATGGCTACAGTCAAGTTTTGACCGTATAAGACCGAAATTTTTGAAGATTATGAAAAAAATCTGATTGAGAAAACTGTTATTCGTAAACGCGATTTTCAAAGAAACAAAAAAACAAATCATATAATTTTCAATTAGACTCCAAGCAGTCAAAGTTGCTTAGAAAAAACACTGCTTGCAATGGGCGCAGTGCAATTCTATATGAAACATTGAATAACTTTTATGTTCATTATCCGATTGGGACCAAATTTTCAGCGATCGATTAGGTGGTCATAGTTATCATACACACCAAAACTGTATCTTTATTATTGCGCTTGCTATTCGGTTTATCGATTTGCGGGAGCGTAAGCAGGCGTGGCTCAAATTTGGATAAAAATCGTACAGCGTATGACATGAGTGTTGTCCCCAAATTTGATGGCTCTAGCTTTTTTAGTTTCTGAGATATAGGCGTTCATACAGACGGACAGACGGACAGACATGGCTTAATCGACTCAACTAGTGATCCTGAGCAAGAATATATATACTTTATGGGGTCGTAGATGCCTCCTTCTACCTGTTACGCACATTTCGACAAACACAATAGAGCATGTATTTTTATACCCGCTACTCATAGAGTAGAAGGGTATTATAACTTTGTTCAAACCGAAAATGTATGTAAAAAGCAGGAGACACCTCCGACCCCATAATGTATATATATTCTGGCTCAGGATCAACAGCCGAGTCGATATAGCCATGTCCGTCTGTCCGTCTGTCTGTCCGTGTGAAAATCTAGATCTCAGCTATTATAAGAGCTAGAACTACCAAATTTTGTGACAATGTGTGTTATTATTACACGCTGATCAAGCTTATTTTGGATTTTGGCCACGCCCCCTTCCGCCCCCGTAATTCGAAAAAAACATTGATTACAAGCGCAATTTTGATGGCATATTGTTCATTTTCGGTTTACATGATAACTATAGCTAGACAGATAATCTCTAAAAATTTGGTAACAATCGGATAATAAACACAGAAGTTATTCAGCTTAACGTTTTCCATAGCTGTAAGCAGCGCTGCCGGCAGCGCTGCTTGCAGCATTGTGCCCAATCGTGTGTGCGTGTACGGTGGTGAAATGGGTTAAGTTGTGGACTGCAAAACGAACAGTACTATTATGCATTTACGGGTTCGAGTCCCGCCCGCATTAAAAATTAAATGTGTGCAAAAATGTTTTTTTTTTTTATTTTAGATTTTGACTTTGCATAGATATTATAAGTCCATAGCCTTTTACGGTCAACATTTGATTGTAGCCGTTTTTTTGTTCCGCAAATAAATGATGTACGAGCAGCTGGGTATCGGGTAAATTACAGTCGAGCACACTCGACTGTAGGTTTCTTACTTGTTTTAAAATCCATTGTCTAAAAAATGTCTATAAGCTTTTAATAAAACTCACATACGAACCAAGTGTAATTTTCGGCATTATCAATGCGGACTTGTAAAAAAGTATTGAAAAGAGGGGACAAAATGCATTCACAAAGCGGTAGCCATAACTCTGGAATTGTTATATGTATTATATATGCTATCACAAATATATACATACAATAAATTCATAAGTATTCCTAAGTAGGACTTACAATCGTAACCGACTTTCAAAACCCTATAAGATTTGGCTACTTCATCTTGAATCTATTGATTTTCCTTTTCAGCGATCGATTAGGTGGTCATAGTTATCATACACACCAAAACTGAATACTGTATCTTTATTATTGCGCTTGCTATTCGGTTTATCGATTTGCGGGGGCGGAAGTAGGCGTGGCTCAAATTTTAATAAAAATCGTACAGCGTATGACATGAGTGTTGTCCCCAGATTTGATGGCTCTAGCTTTTTTAGTTTCTGAGATATAGGCGTGCATACAGACGGACAGATGGACAGACAGACATGGCTCAATCGACTCGGCTAGTGATCCTGAGCATGAATATATATACTTTATGGAGTCGCAGATGCCTTCTTCTGCCTGTTACGCACATTTCGACAAATACAATAGACCATGTATGTAAAATCCATGGTCTAAAAATTGAGACATCATTCTCTAATTGTCAGCTCCGCTGCAATTACGAAAATATTGTTTTAAGTGTTAATTTATAGTTTAAATAAACTTGGCTGGACTTTGACATAGATGGACACTTCTATTGTACAATAAAACAAGTAAGAACGGCTGCAGTCAAGTGTTGACTACAGTCTTATACATAAGACCATGGATTTTTCAAGGTTATGAAAAAAATCAGATTTAGAAAACTGTTATAGGTAAACCTGTTTTTCAAAGAAAAATAATAAACAACACATATAATTTTCAGTTAGAAAGCAGTCCAAGCAGTTGGAAAAAAACACTACAGATAATTGTTCGGCAACTATTCGGTTTATAATGCCGTTAAAAGACTTAATGTAAAAGTACTTGTACATTGATTTTAAACGTCAAACGCCTTATCGATCCATCTCCTATAGCACTTGAAGATATGAAGACATAATGGCATACCGAGTGCGTGCCATCAAATACATATATAAATACAAATACAAACCGCTTTAGACATATAAATACGGAAAATAGCCTTAAACGCAGTCTATTATACGCTACCCTTCATAACGAGAAAAACACAACTATTCACACATTCCAAACAATTACAGCATTTTCCAAAACTCGGAATACTAATTCTTTAAATTGGCTAGGGTCAGGTTGGAAGTACATAGCGGGTAGTCCAGATCATGATGACCTGGTTATGAAAGAGGGGAACTTAAACTCACTTCGGTATCCAGCGCTCTCACGAATTCTATTCATAAAAGCAGTTCGGTAGGTATCGAGATAGCTAGTAGTTTGCACAATCAGAGTAATCAGCAACAGAATAGAATATCAGCGCCGCAACGCTGTCAAAGCTGAGCAGCAGCGCTTATCTGCTTGCATATAAACTAAAGTCTGCGAAAATAATTTCTCATTTGAAATTTAACAGGCGACAAGCGCTTTCGGCAACACAAAAGCGCAAAGATCGTGTGATGTGAAAAACGCTTAAGGCAGCTAAAAAAAAACAAAAAACAAGTATAAATGCTACAGTCGAGTGTTCTCGATTGTTATGTACCCGCTACCCAGCTTCTTGGCTACAATCATATTTTCACTGTAAAAGGCCATGGACTTAAAATATTAATACCAAGTCAAAGTCTAAAATAATAATAAGTAAGGAGAGCTACAGTCGAGCGCGCCCGACCGTAAGATACTATTCGACCAACTTCGTAGTTGAACTAACTAGTATTAACTCGGTCTCACACGCACATACAGACACACACACAAAGGCTAAAACGATGCAGACGATATACTGTAATGACCCGGGCAACGGAACTATGAAAAACGTTTTCTTTAATAACTTCTGTATTTATTGCCCGATCGGATTGTAATTTTTGGATGAGTGCATATTATCAGCATCTTTACGTGTTCCAAACCAGAAATCTGTAACCTAAATACTTTCATTAATATTCGTAAATTATCGATTTGCGTGGGCGGTGGGCGTTGCACATCAAATTTTAAATAAACTTGATCTGCGTATGTGGTATTCAAGAACCATCATATCAATTTTGGTGTATCTAGGTTTTGTAAAAGCTGAGATCTCGACTTTCACACAGAGAGACGGACATGGCTCAATCGATTCGGCTAGTGATCCTGAGCAAGAATATGTATAGTTTATGGGGTCTGCCATGTCTCCTTCTGCCTGTTACATATTTTTGCACAAACTTAGTATACCATTTTTAATTCGATTTTATTATCCGATTATTACCATCATCAGAGATCATCTAGCTAGCTATAGTAATCATATAAACCGAAAATGAACAATATGGCATCAAAATTGCGCTTGTAATCAATTTTTTTCGATTTACAGGGGCGGAAAGGGGCGTGGCCAAAATCAAAAATAAACTTGATCAGCGTGCAATTATAACACATAATGTCACCAAATTTGGTAGTCCTAGCTCCTATAATAGCTGAGATCTAGATTTTTACACGGACAGACAGACGGACATGGCTATATCGACTCGGCTGTTGATCCTGATCCAGAATATATATACTTTATGGGGTCGGAAGTGTCTCCTTCTGCCTGCTTAAGTTACTCACAAAAAATAAATATCACTTCGGTCACGTGGTCAATAAAAAACAAGTAAGAAAGCTACAGTCGAGTTGCTCGACTGTAATATACCCGCTACACAGCTGTTCGTACATCATTTATATGCGGAACAAAAAAAACAGCTACAATCATATTTTGACCCTAAAAGGCTATGGACCAAAATAAACTTGATCAGCGTGCAATAATAATACATAATGTCACCAAATTTGGTAGTCCTAGCTCTTATAATAGCTCAGATACAGAGGTTCAGTGGTAATCATTTTTTTTCGATTTACGGGGGCGGAAGAGGGCGTGGCCAAAATCCAAAATAAACTTGATCAGCGTGCAAAAATAACACATATTGTCACCAAATTTGGTAATTCTAGCTGTTTTAATAGCTGAGATCTAGGTTTGCACACGGACAGACAGACGGACATGGCTATATCGACTCGGCTGTTGATCCTGAGCCAGAATATATATACTTTATGGGGTCAGAAGTGTCTCCCTCTGCCTGTTACATATATTTTCGGTTTGAACAAAGTTTTAATACCCTTCTACTCTATGAGTAACGGGTATAACAAAGTTGGGTTAACTAAAAAGACACCTATTTACATTTACTTCTCACACCTTTAAGTTACTCACAAAAAATAAATATCACTTCGGTCACGTGGTCAATAAAAAACAAGTTTCTTTCCGGAAAGCCATTGCATTTATATTCTTTAATCGGTTAATATGGCAATTATATTGTCATAAATAAGATCTTATCAGTGCGTACTAAGCAAATTGCTCGGTTTTAGCACATGCTTTGCATCGCCGCTGGAGTTCCAATTGATACTATATAGCAGCTTTTACCAGTTGACTATCGATTTGCGGGCTCCAAAGTGAATTATGGTTTCACTTAATTTCAAAATACGCTCTGATTATTAGCGGCACATTATATACATACACGTATATAGTATACAAAGTTGTAGGTGTTAGCTTGTTGGTTTATTTGCGAACCGTGTCTCCTATAAATTTCTGCCTAATGTACATATTTGTTAAATATAATAACAACAAAGTAAGAATGGCTACAGTCAAGTTTTGACCGTATAAGACCGAAATTTTTGAAGATTATGAAAAAAATCTGATTGAGAAAACTGTTATTCGTAAACGCGATTTTCAAAGAAACAAAAAAACAAATCATATAATTTTCAATTAGACTCCAAGCAGTCAAAGCAGTTGGAAAAAAACACTGCTTAGAAAAAACACTGCTTGCAATGGGCGCAGTGCAATTCTATATGAAACATTGAATAACTTTTATGTTCATTATCCGATTGGGAGCAAATTTTCAGCGATCGATTAGGTGGTCATAGTTATCATACCCACCAAAACTGTATCTTTATTATTGCGCTTGCTATTCGGTTTATCGATTTGCGGGGGCGGAAGTAGGCGTGGCTCAAATTTTAATAAAAATCGTACAGCGTATGACATGAGTGTTGTCCCCAAATTTGATGGCTCTAGCTTTTATAGTTTCTGAGATATAGGCGTTCATACAGACGGTAAGACGGACAGACATGGCTTAATCGACTCAACTAGTGATCCTGAGCAAGAATATATATACTTTATGGGGTCGTAGATGCCTCCTTCTACCTGTTACGCACATTTCGACAAGCACAATAGAGCATGTATTTTAATACCCGCTACTCATAGAGTAGAAGGGTATTATAACTTTGTTCAAACCGAAAATGTATGTAACAAGCAGAAGGAGACACCTCCGACCCCATAAAGTATATATATTCTGGCTCAGGATCAACAGCCGAGTCGATATAGCCATGTCCGTCTGTCCGTCTGTCTGTCCGTGTGAAAATCTAGATCTCAGCTATTATAAGAGCTAGAACTACCAAATTTTGTGACAATGTGTGTTATTATTACGCGCTGATCAAGTTTATTTTGAATTTTGGCCACGCCCCCTTCCGCCCCCGTAATTCGAAAAAACATTGATTACAAGCGCAATTTTGATGGCATATTGTTCATTTTCGGTTTACATGATAACTATAGCTAGACAGATAATCTCTAAAAATTTGGTAACAATCGGATAATAAACACAGAAGTTATTCAGCTTAACGTTTTCCATAGCTGTAAGCAGCGCTGCCGGCAGCGCTGCTTGCAGCATTGTGCCGAATCGTGTGTGCGTGTACGGTGGTGAAATGGGTTAAGTTGTGGACTGCAAAACGAACAGTACTATTATGCATTTACGGGTTCGAGTCCCGCCCGCATTAAAAATTAAATGTGTGCAAAAATGTTTTTTTTTATTTTAGATTTTGACTTTGCATAGATATTATAAGTCCATAGCCTTTTACGGTCAACATTTGATTGTAGCCGTTTTTTTGTTCCGCAAATAAATGATGTACGAGCAGCTGGGTATCGGGTAAATTACAGTCGAGCACACTCGACTGTAGCTTTCTTACTTGTTTTAAAATCCATTGTCTAAAAAATGTCTATAAGCTTTTAATAAAACTCACATACGAACCAAGTGTAATTTTCGGCATTATCTATGCGGACTTGTAAAAAAGTATTGAAAAGAGGGGACAAAATGCACTCACAAAGCGGTAGCCACAACTCTGGAATTATTATATGTATTATATATGCTATCACAAATATATACATACAATAAATTCATAAGTATTCCTAAGTAGGACTTACAATCGTAACCGACTTTCAAAACCCTATAAGATTTGGCTACTTCATCTTGAATCTATTGATTTTCCTTTTCAGCGATCGATTAGGTGGTCATAGTTATCATACACACCAAAACTGAATACTGTATCTTTATTATTGCGCTTGCTATTCGGTTTATCGATTTGCGGGGGCGGAAGTAGGCGTGGCTCAAATTTTAATAAAAACCGTACAGCGTATGACATGAGTGTTGTCCCCAGATTTGATGGCTCTAGCTTTTTTAGTTTCTGAGATATAGGCGTGCATACAGACGGACAGATGGACAGACAGACATGGCTCAATCGACTCGGCTAGTGATCCTGAGCATGAATATATATACTTTATGGAGTCGCAGATGCCTTCTTCTGCCTGTTACGCACATTTCGACAAATACAATAGACCATGTATGTAAAATCCATGGTCTAAAAATTGAGACATCATTCTCTAATTGTCAGCTCCGCTGCAATTACGAAAATATTGTTTTAAGTGTTAATTTATAGTTTAAATAAACTTGGCTGGACTTTGACATAGATGGACACTTCTATTGTACAATAAAACAAGTAAGAACGGCTGCAATCAAGTGTTGACTACAGTCTAAGACCATGGATTTTTCAAGGTTATGAAAAAAATCAGATTTAGAAAACTGTTATAGGTAAACCAAACCTGTTTTTCAAAGAAAAATAATAAACAACACATATAATTTTCAGTTAGACGCCAAGCAGTCCAAGCAGTTGGAAAAAAACACTACAGATAATTGTTAGGCAACTATTCGGTTTATAATGCCGTTAAAAGACTTAATATAAAAGTACTTGTACATAGATTTTAAACGTCAAACGCCTTATCGATCCATCTCCTATAGCACTTGAAGATATGAAGACATAATGGCATACCGAGTGCGTGCCATCAAATACATATATAAATACAAATACAAACCGCTTTAGACATATACATACGGAAAATAGCCTTAAACGCAGTCTATTATACGCTACCGTTCATAACGAGAAAAACACAACTATTCACACATTCCAAACAATTACAGCATTTTCCAAAACTCGGAATACTAATTCTTTAAATTGGCTAGGGTCAGGTTGGAAGTACATAGCGGGTAGTCCAGATCATGATGACCTGGTTATGAAAGAGGGGAACTTAAACTCACTTCGGTATCCAGCGCTCTCACGAATTCTATTCATAAAAGCAGTTCGGTAGGTATCGAGATAGCTAGTAGTTTGCACAATCAGAGTAATCAGCAACAGAATAGAATAGCAGCGCCGCAACGCTGTCAAAGCTGAGCAGCAGCGCTTATCTGCTTACATATAAACTAAAGTCTGCGAAAATAATTTCTCATTTGAAATTATAACAGGCGACAAGCGCTTTGGGCAACACAAAAGCGCAAAGATCGTGTGATGTGAAAAACGCTTAAGGCAGCTAAAAAAAAACAAAAAACAAGTATAAATGCTACAGTCGAGTGTTCTCGATTGTTATGTACCCGCTACCCAGCTTCTTGGCTACAATCATATTTTCACTGTAAAAGGCCATGGACTTAAAATATTAATACCAAGTCAAAGTCTAAAATAATAATAAGTAAGGAGAGCTACAGTCGAGCGCGCCAGACCGTAAGATACTATTCGACCAACTTCGTAGTTGAACTAACTAGTATTAACTCGGTCTCACACGCACATACAGACACACACAAAGGCTAAAACGATGCAGACGATATACTGTAATGACCCGGGCAACGGAACTATGAAAAACGTTTTCTTTAATAACTTCTGTATTTATTGCCCGATCGGATTGTAATTTTTGGATGAGTGCATATTATCAGCATCTTTACGTGTTCCAAACCAGAAATCTGTAACCTAAATACTTTCATTAATATTCGTAAATTATCGATTTGCGTGGGCGGTGGGCGTTGCACATCAAATTTTAAATAAACTTGATCTGCGTATGTGGTATTCAAGAACCATCATATCAATTTTGGTGTATCTAGGTTTTGTAAAAGCTGAGATCTCGACTTTCACACAGACAGACGGACATGGCTCAATCGATTCGGCTAGTGATCCTGAGCAAGAATATGTATAGTTTATGGGGTCTGCCATGTCTCCTTCTGCCTGTTACATATTTTTGCACAAACTTAGTATACCATTTTTAATTCGATTTTATTATCCGATTATTACCATCATCAGAGATCATCTAGCTAGCTATAGTAATCATATAAACCGAAAATGAACAATATGGCATCAAAATTGCGCTTGTAATCCCTTTTTTTTCGATTTACAGGGGCGGAAAGGGGCGTGGCCAAAATCAAAAATAAACTTGATCAGCGTGCAATTATAACACATAATGTCACCAAATTTGGTAGTCCTAGCTCCTATAATAGCTGAGATCTAGATTTTCACACGGACAGACAGACGGACATGGCTATATCGACTCGGCTGTTGATCCTGATCCTGGGGTCGGAAGTGTCTCCTTCTGCCTGTTACATACATTTTCGGTTTAAACAAAGTTATAATACCCTTCTACTGTATGAGTAGCAGGTATAACAAAGTTTGGTTAACTAAAAAGACACCTATTTATACTTACTTTTCACACCTTTAAGTTACTCACAAAAAATAAATATCACTTCGGTCACGTGGTCAATAAAAAACAAGTAAGAAAGCTACAGTCGAGTTGCTCGACTGTAATATACCCGCTATACAGCTGTTCGTACATCATTTATTTGCGGAACAAAAAAAACGGCTACAATCATATTTTGACCCTAAAAGGCTATGGACTTACAATATTTATGCAAAGTCAAATTCTAAAATAAAAAAATATATATATTTTTGCACATATTTAATTTTTGATGCGGGCGGAACTCGAACCCGTAAATGCATAATAGTACTGTTCATTTTGCAGTCCACAACTTAACCGATTTCACCACCACACACGCACACACTATTCGGCACAATGCTGACGGCAGCGCTGCTTACAGCTATGGGAAACGTAAAGCTGAATAACTTCTGTGTTTACTATCCGATTATTACCATCATCAATCAGGTTAGCTATAGCTATAGCTATAGCTATAGTAATCATATAAACCGAAAAAGAACAATATGGCATCAAAATTGCGCTTGTAATCAATTATTTTCGATTTACAGGGGCGGAAAGGGGCGTGGCCAAAATCCAAAATAAACTTGATCAGCGTGCAATAATAATACATAATGTCACCAAATTTGGTAGTCCTAGCTCTTATAATAGCTCAGATCTAGAGGTTCAGTGGTAATCATTTTTTTTCGATTTACGGGGGCGGAAGGGGGCGTGGCCAAAATCCAAAATAAACTTAATCAGCGTGCAATAATAACACATATTGTCACCAAATTTGGTAGTTCTAGCTGTTATAATAGCTGAGATCTAAGTTTTCACACGGACAGACAGACGGACATGGCTATATCGACTCGGCTGTTGATCCTGAGCCAGAATATATATACTTTATGGGGTCAGAAGTGTCTCCCTCTGCCTGTTACATATATTTTCGGTTTGAACAAAGTTTTAATACCCTTCTACTCTATGAGTAACGGGTATAACAAAGTTGGGTTAACTAAAAAGACGCCTATTTACATTTACTTCTCACACCTTTAAGTTACTCACAAAAAATAAATATCACTTCGGTCACGTGGTCAATAAAAAACAAGTTTCTTTCCGGAAAGCCATTGCATTTATATTCTTTAATCGGTTAATATGGCAATTATATTGTCATAAATAAGATCTTATCAGTGCGTACTAAGCAAATTGCTCGGTTTTAGCACATGCTTTGCATCGCCGCTGGAGTTCCAATTGATACTATATAGCAGCTTTTACCAGTTGACTATCGATTTGCGGGCTCCAAAGTTTCACTTAATTTCAAAATACGCTCTGATTATTAGCGGCACATTATATACATACACGTATATAGTATACAAAGTTGTAGGTGTTAGCTTGTTGGTTTATTTGCGAACCGTGTCTCCTATAAATTTCTGCCTAATGTACATATTTGTTAAATATAATAACAACAAAGTAAGAATGGCTACAGTCAAGTGTTGACCGTATAAGACCGAAATTTTTGAAGATTATGAAAAAAATCTGATTGAGAAAACTGTTATTCGTAAACGCGATTTTCAAAGAAACAAAAAAAACAAATCATATAATTTTCAATTAGACTCCAAGCAGTCAAAGCAGTTGGAAAAAAACACTGCTTAGAAAAAACACTGCTTGCAATGGGCGCAGTGCAATTCTATATGAAACATTGAATAACTTTTATGTTCATTATCCGATTGGGACCAAATTTTCAGCGATCGATTAGGTGGTCATAGTTATCATACACACCAAAACTGTATCTTTATTATTGCGCTTGCTATTCGGTTTATCGATTTGCGGGGGCGGAAGTAGGCGTGGCTCAAATTTTAATAAAAATCGTACAGCGTATGACATGAGTGTTGTCCCCAAATTTGATGGCTCTAGCTTTTATAGTTTCTGAGATATAGGCGTTCATACAGACGGTAAGACGGACAGACATGGCTTAATCGACTCAACTAGTGATCCTGAGCAAGAATATATATACTTTATGGGGTCGTAGATGCCTCCTTCTACCTGTTACGCACATTTCGACAAGCACAATAGACCATGTATTTTTATACCCGCTACTCATAGAGTAGAAGGGTATTATAACTTTGTTCAAACCGAAAATGTATGTAACAAGCAGAAGGAGACACCTCCGACCCCATAAAGTATATACATTCTGGCTCAGGATCAACAGCCGAGTCGATATAGCCATGTCCGTCTGTCCGTCTGTCTGTCCGTGTGAAAATCTAGATCTCAGCTATTATAAGAGCTAGAACTACCAAATTTTGTGACAATGTGTGTTATTATTACACGCTGATCAAGTTTATTTTGGATTTTGGCCACGCCCCATTCCGCCCCCGTAATTCGAAAAAACATTGATTACAAGCGCAATTTTGATGGCATATTGTTCATTTTCGGTTTACATGATAACTATAGCTAGACAGATAATCTCTAAAAATTTGGTAACAATCGGATAATAAACACAGAAGTTATTCAGCTTAACGTTTTCCATAGCTGTAAGCAGCGCTGCCGGCAGCGCTGCTTGCAGCATTGTGCCCAATCGTGTGTGCGTGTACGGTGGTGAAATGGGTTAAGTTGTGGACTGCAAAACGAACAGTACTGTTATGCATTTACGGGTTCGAGTCCCGCCCGCATTAAAAATTAAATGTGTGCAAAAATGTTTTTTTTTTTATTTTAGATTTTGACTTTGCATAGATATTATAAGTCCATAGCCTTTTACGGTCAACATTTGATTGTAGCCGTTTTTTTGTTCCGCAAATAAATGATGTACGAGCAGCTGGGTATCGGGTAAATTACAGTCGAGCACACTCGACTGTAGCTTTCTTACTTGTTTTAAAATCCATTGTCTAAAAAATGTCTATAAGCTTTTAATAAAACTCACATACGAACCAAGTGTAATTTTCGGCATTATCTATGCGGACTTGTAAAAAAGTATTGAAAAGAGGGGACAAAATGCACTCACAAAGCGGTAGCCATAACTCTGGAATTGTTATATGTATTATATATGCTATCACAAATATATACATACAATAAATTCATAAGTATTCCTAAGTAGGACTTACAATCGTAACCGACTTTCAAAACCCTATTAGATTTGGCTTCTTCATCTTGAATCTATTGATTTTCCTTTTCAGCGATCGATTAGGTGGTCATAGTTATCATACACACCAAAACTGAATACTGTATCTTTATTATTGCGCTTGCTATTCGGTTTATCGATTTGCGGGGGCGGAAGTAGGCGTGGCTCAAATTTTAATAAAAATCGTACAGCGTATGACATGAGTGTTGTCCCCAGATTTGATGGCTCTAGCTTTTTTAGTTTCTGAGATATAGGCGTGCATACAGACGGACAGATGGACAGACAGACATGGCTCAATCGACTCGGCTAGTGATCCTGAGCATGAATATATATACTTTATGGAGTCGCAGATGCCTTCTTCTGCCTGTTACGCACATTTCGACAAATACAATAGACCATGTATGTAAAATCCATGGTCTAAAAATTGAGACATCATTCTCTAATTGTCAGCTCCGCTGCAATTACGAAAATATTGTTTTAAGTGTTAATTTATAGTTTAAATAAACTTGGCTGGACTTTGACATAGATGGACACTTCTATTGTACAATAAAACAAGTAAGAACGGTTGCAGTCAAGTGTTGACTACAGTCTTATACATAAGACCATGGATTTTTCAAGGTTATGAAAAAAATCAGATTTAGAAAACTGTTATAGGTAAACCTGTTTTTCAAAGAAAAATAATAAACAACACATATAATTTTCAGTTAGACGCCAAGCAGTCCAAGCAGTTGGAAAAAAACACTACAGATAATTGTTAGGCAACTATTCGGTTTATAATGCCGTTAAAAGACTTAATATAAAAGTACTTGTACATAGATTTTAAACGTCAAACGCCTTATCGATCCATCTCCTATAGCACTTGAAGATATGAAGACATAATGGCATACCGAGTGCGTGCCATCAAATACATATATAAATACAAATACAAACCGCTTTAGACATATACATACGGAAAATAGTCTTAAACGCAGTCTATTTTACGCTACCCTTCATAACGAGAAAAACACAACTATTCACACATTCCAAACAATTACAGCATTTTCCAAAACTCGGAATACTAATTCTTTAAATTGGCTAGGGTCAGGTTGGAAGTACATAGCGGGTAGTCCAGATCATGATGACCTGGTTATGAAAGAGGGAAACTTAAACTCACTTCGGTATCCAGCGCTCTCACGAATTCTATTCATAAAAGCAGTTCGGTAGGTATCGAGATAGCTAGTAGTTTGCACAATCAGAGTAATCAGCAACAGAATAGAATAGCAGCGCCGCAACGCTGTCAAAGCTGAGCAGCAGCGCTTATCTGCTTGCATATAAACTAAAGTCTGCGAAAATAATTTCTCATTTGAAATTTAACAGGCGACAAGCGCTTTGGGCAACACAAAAGCGCAAAGATCGTGTGATGTGAAAAACGCTTAAGGCAGCTAAAAAAAAACAAAAAACAAGTATAAATGCTACAGTCGAGTGTTCTCGATTGTTATCTAAGTCTAAAATAATAATAAGTAAGGAGAGCTACAGTCGAGCGCGCCCGACCCTAAGATACTATTCGACCAACTTCGTAGTTGAACTAACTAGTATTAACTCGGTCTCACACGCACATACAGACACACACAAAGGCTAAAACGATGCAGACGATATACTGTAATGACCCGGGCAACGGAACTATGAAAAACGTTTTCTTTAATAACTTCTGTATTTATTGCCCGATCGGATTGTAATTTTTGGATGAGTGCATATTATCAGCATCTTTACGTGTTCCAAACCAGAAATCTGTAACCTAAATACTTTCATTAATATTCGTAAATTATCGATTTGCGTGGGCGGTGGGCGTTGCACATCAAATTTTAAATAAACTTGATCTGCGTATGTGGTATTCAAGAACCATCATATCAATTTTGGTGTATCTAGGTTTTGTAAAAGCTGAGATCTCGACTTTCACACAGACAGACGGACATGGCTCAATCGATTCGGCTAGTGATCCTGAGCAAGAATATGTATAGTTTATGGGGTCTGCCATGTCTCCTTCTGCCTGTTACATATTTTTGCACAAACTTAGTATACCATTTTTAATTCGATTTTATTATCCGATTATTACCATCATCAGAGATCATCTAGCTAGCTATAGTAATCATATAAACCGAAAATGAACAATATGGGATCAAAATTGCGCTTGTAATCCATTTTTTTCGATTTACAGGGGCGGAAAGGGGCGTGGCCAAAATCAAAAATAAACTTGATCAGCGTGCAATTATAACACATAATGTCACCAAATTTGGTAGTCCTAGCTCCTATAGTGGTTTAAACAAAGTTATAATACCCCTCTACTGTATGAGTAGCAGGTATAACAAAGTTTGGTTAACTAAAAAGACACCTATTTATACTTACTTTTCACACCTTTAAGTTACTCACAAAAAATAAATATCACTTCGGTCACGTGGTCAATAAAAAACAAGTAAGAAAGCTACAGTCGAGTTGCTCGACTGTAATATACCCGCTACATAGCTGTTCGTACATCATTTATTTGCGGAACAAAAAAAACGGCTACAATCATATTTTGACCCTAAAAGGCTATGGACTTACAATATTTATGCAAAGTCAAATTCTAAAATAAAAAAATATATATATTTTTGCACATATTTAATTTTTGATGCGGGCGGGACTCGAACCCGTAAATGCATAATAGTACTGTTCATTTTGCAGTCCACAACTTAACCGATTTCACCACCCTACACGCACACACTATTCGGCACAATGCTGCCGGCAGCGCTGCTTACAGCTATGGGAAACGTTAAGCTGAATAACTTCTGTGTTTACTATCCGATTATTACCATCATCAATCAGGTTAGCTATAGCTAGCTATAGTAATCATATAAACCGAAAAAGAACAATATGGCATCAAAATTGCGCTTGTAATCAATTATTTTCGATTTACAGGGGCGGAAAGGGGCGTGGCCAAAATCCAAAATAAACTTGATCAGCGTGCAATAATAATACATAATGTCACCAAATTTGGTAGTCCTAGCTCTTATAATAGCTCAGATCTAGAGGTTCAGTGGTAATCATTTTTTTTCGATTTACGGGGGCGGAAGGGGGCGTGGCCAAAATCCAAAATAAACTTGATCAGCGTGCAATAATAACACATATTGTCACCAAATTTGGTAGTTCTAGCTGTTATAATAGCTGAGATCTAGGTTTTCACACGGACAGACAGACGGACATGGCTATATCGACTCGGCTGTTGATCCTGAGCCAGAATATATATACTTTATGGGGTCGGAAGTGTCTCCTTCTGCCTGTTACATACATTTTCGGTTTAAACAAAGTTATAATACCCTTCTACTGTATGAGTAGCAGGTATAAAAAAGTTTGGTTAACTAAAAAGACACCTATTTATACTTACTCTTCACACCTTTAAGTTACTCACAAAAAATAAATATCACTTCGGTCACGTGGTCAATAAAAAACAAGTAAGAAAGCTACAGTCGAGTTGCTCGACTGTAATATACCCGCTACACAGCTGTTCGTACATCATTTATTTGCGGAACAAAAAAAAACGGCTACAATCATATTTTGACCCTAAAAGGCTATGGACTTACAATATTTATGCAAAGTCAAATTCTAAAATAAAAAAATATATATATTTTTGCACATATTTAATTTTTGATGCGGGCGGGACTCGAACCCGTAAATGCATAATAGTACTGTTCATTTTGCAGTCCACAACTTAACCCATTTCACCACCCTACACGCACACACTATTCGGCACAATGCTGCCGGCAGCACTGCTTACAGCTATGGGAAATGTTAAGCTGAATAACTTCTGTGTTTACTATCCGATTATTACCATCATCAATCAGGCTAGCTATATCTAGCTATAGTAATCATATAAACCGAAAATGAGCAATATGGCATCAAAATTGCGCTTGTAATCAATTATTTTCGATTTACAGGGGCGGAAAGGGGCGTGGCCAAAATCCAATATAAACTTGATCAGCGTGCAATAATAATACATAATGTCACCAAATTTGGTAGTCCTAGCTCTTATAATAGCTCAGATCTAGAGGTTCAGTGGTAATCATTTATTTTCGATTTACGGGGGCGGAAGGGGGCGTGGCCAAAATCCAAAATAAACTTGATCAGCGTGCAATAATAACATATTGTCACCAAATTTGGTAGTTCTAGCTGTTATAATAGCTGAGATCTAGGTTTTCACACGGACAGACAGACGGACATGGCTATATCGACTCGGCTGTTAATCCTGAGCCAGAATATATATACTTTATGGGGTCAGAAGTGTCTCCCTCTGCCTGTTACATATATTTTCGGTTTGAACAAAGTTTTAATACCCTTCTACTCTATGAGTAACGGGTATAACAAAGTTGGTTTAACTAAAAAGACACCTATTTACATTTACTTCTCACACCTTTAAGTTACTCACAAAAAATAAATATCACTTCGGTCACGTGGTCAATAAAAAACAAGTTTCTTTCCGGAAAGCCATTGCATTTATATTCTTTAATCGGTTAATATGGCAATTATATTGTCATAAATAAGATCTTATCAGTGCGTACTTAGCAAATTGCTCGGTTTTAGCACATGCTTTGCATCGCCGCTGGAGTTCCAATTGATACTATATAGCAGCTTTTACCAGTTGACTATCGATTTGCGAGCTCCAAAGTGAATTATGGTTTCACTTAATTTCAAAATACGCTCTGATTATTAGCGGCACATTATATACAGGCACATATATTATATATAGTTGTAGGTGTTAGCTTGTTGGTTTATTTGCGAACCGTGTCTCCTATAAATTTCTGCCTAATGTACATATTTGTTAAATATAATAACAACAAAGTAAGAATGGCTACAGTCAAGTGTTGACCGTATAAGACCGAAATTTTTGAAGATTATGAAAACAATCTGATTGAGAAAACTGTTATTCGTAAACGCGATTTTCAAAGAAACAAAAAGACAAATCATATAATTTTCAATTAGACTCCAAGCAGTCAAAGCAGTTGGAAAAAAACACTGCTTAGAAAAAACACTGCTTGCAATGGGCGCAGTGCAATTCTATATGAAACATTGAATAACTTTTTATGTTCATTATCCGATTGGGACCAAATTTTCAGCGATCGATTAGGTGGTCATAGTTATCATACACACCAAAACTGTATCTTTATTATTGCGCTTGCTATTCGGTTTATCGATTTGCGGGGGCGGAAGTAGGGTGGCTCAAATTTTAATAAAAATCGTACAGCGTATGACATGA